>SDVV010024425.1:0-12589 GCA_016164225.1 Gammarus roeselii
ACCTCACAACATACTGCAATAGCATGACCTCATAACATACTTCAATAACATAACCTCACAACATAGTGCAATAGCATGACCTCACAACATACTTCAATGGTATTGCCTCACAGCATACTGCACTAGCATGAACTCACAACATACTGCACTAGCATGACCTCACAACATACTTCAATAGCATGACCTCACAACATACTTCACTAGCATTACCTCACAACATACTGCACTAGCATGACCTCACAACATACTTCAAATGCATGACCTCACAACATACTTCAAAAGCATGACCTCACAACATACTTCAATAGTATGACCTCACAACACACTTCAATAGCATGACCTCGCAACATACTGCAATAGCATGACCTCACAATATTCTTCAATTGCATGACCTCAAAACATTCTCCAATAGCATGACCTCACAACATACTGCAATAGCATGACCTCATAACATACTTCAATAACATAACCTCACAACATAGTGCAATAGCATGACCTCACAACATACTTCAATGGTATTGCCTCACAGCATACTGCACTAGCATGAACTCACAACATACTGCACTAGCATGACCTCACAACATACTTCAATAGCATGACCTCACAACATACTTCACTAGCATTACCTCACAACATACTGCACTAGCATGACCTCACAACATACTTCAATAGCATGACCTCACAGCATACTTCAATAGTATGACCTCACAACACATTTCAATAGCATGACCTCACAACATACTGCAATAGCATGACCTCACAATATTCTTCAATAGCATGACCTCACAACATTCTCCAATAGCATGACCTCACAACATACTGCAATAGCATGACCTCATAACATACTTCAATAACATAACCTCACAACGTAGTGCAATAGCATGACCTCACAACATATTTCAATGGTATTGCCTCACAACATACTGCACCAGCATGAACTCACAACATACTGCACTAGCATGACCTCGCAACAAACTGCACTAATGACCTCACAACATACTGCACTAGCATGATCTCACAACATACTTCAAGGACATGACCTCACAACATACTGCACTAGCATTACCTCACAACATACTGCACTAGCATGACCTCACAACGTGGTGCAATAGCATGACCCTTCAACATACTTCAAGGACATGACCTCACAACATACTGCACTAGCATGACCTCACAACATATTGCATTAGCACGGCCTCACAACATACTGCACTAGCATTGACCTCACAACATACTTCAAGGACATGACCTCACAACATACTGCACTAGCATGACCTCACAACATACTGCACTAGCATGACCTCACAACATAGTGCAGTAGCATGACCCCACAACATACTTCAAGGACATGATCTCACAACATACTGCACTAGCATGACCTTACAACATACTACACTAGCATGACCTCACAACATACTGCACTAGCATGATCTCACAACATACTTCAAGAGCATCACCTCACAACATACTTTAATTTGAATGACCTGGTAAACGATTCACCTTTCAAGTCATTGGATTGACAATGAGCGGAGAATCAATCAATGGAAAGGCGTTACTCTGTTGAATTGGAGGCTCGGCACCGAATTGTGATGCCACAATAATTTTGTTCGTTGTAAACACGAAATATCCACTGTTTACCCTTTCCTTTTGAAGAAACTGTGGTGATGGATTGACCAATGGATCCTACTAGAGTAGACCAAAATGCAGATCCTACTAGAGTAGACCAAAATGCGGATCCTATTCGAGTAGACCAAAATGCGGATCCTACTAGGGTAGACCATATTGCTGATCCTACTATTAGACCATATGGCGGATCCTGCTAGAGTAGACCATAATGTGGATCCTACTAAAGTAGATCATAATGCGGATCCTACTAGAGTAGACCATAATGCGGATCCTACTAGAGTAGACCATAATGCGGATCCTACTAGAGTAGATCATAATGCGGATCCTACTAGAGTGGAACATAATGCGGATCCTTCTAGAGTAGACCATAATGCGAATCCTACTAGAGTAGACCATAATGCGGATCCTACTAGTAGACCACAGTGCGGATCCTACTAGAGTAGACCATAATGCGGAACCTACTAGAGTAGACCATAATGTGGATCCTACTAGTAGACCATAATGCGGATCCTGCTAGAGTAGACCATAATGCGGATCCTTCTATAGTAGATCATAATGCGGATCCTACTAGGGTAGACCATAATGCGCATCCTACTGGATTAGTCCGTAGTGCGGATCCTACTAGTATAACATAATGCGGATCCTACGAGACTAGACCATAATGCGGATCCTACTAGAGTAGATCATAATGCGGATCCTACAAGAGTAGATCATAATGCAGATCCTACTAGAGTAGACCATAATGCGGATCCTACTAGAGTAGACCATAATGCGGATCCTACTAGTAGACCTTGATGCGGATCCTTCTAGAGCAGACCATAATGCGGATCCTACTAGAGTAGACCATAAAGCGGATCCTACTAGAGTAGACCATAATGCGGATCCTCTTAGTAGACCATAATGCGGATCCTACTAGAGGAGACAATAATGCGGATACTACTAGGGTAGACCTTAATGCGGATCTTACTAGTAGACCATAAAGCGGTTCCTACTAGAGTAGACCATAATACGGATCCTACTAGTAGACCATAGTGCGGATCCTACTAGAGTAGACCATAATGCGGATTCTACTTGTAGACCATAATGCGGATCCTACTAGTAGACCATAATGCGGATCCCAGTAATAGACCATAATGCGGATCCTACTAGAGTAGATGTGAATGCGGATTTTCTATCACTTACCTGGTTTACCAACTGAAGAGAGCGTGAGTGGTGATCAGGGACCTCAGCACGTTGAAGCAGCCACCATCTGTCATTGAACAAACCACAACAATACTAATAGGACCAGGCCACTTCTGGACAACTTTCTAACCGACCGAGCGACTCCACGTCGTTCGCTTGTTTACATACGTGAGATGATGGCTTTTACCACGTGAAGGGTTCACAGCGAGAAGTCGTGAAGTCGTCATATCGCTATATGTCGTGATGTGGTCATGTCAGTGTCGGTTGTAGAGCTGTTCGGGTGCAACATGTCACGTTATTTATGAGGTGTCATTGCCCCCCCGCCCCGCTGAGCAAATGACGTTATACGCCATGACTTGAGTTATCTGAAATTTTTTGATGCATCATTTGGATTTAATGTGCACAAGTCTCCGTGAGTCTTGGCGTAAACCTTCTAACGACGGGCTTTAGGGGCGAGAAAAAGGAGCTCTGTTCCGCTTGTCCGGGCTCTGATTCCATCGCAATGAAAAAAATAATCCATGCAAATGCAGATTTCAGTGGGCCTGTTCTGGAGATCTTTTCCAATTGGATTCCAGACAGAATTCATCTGAAATCTACAATGTTCTCCGTTTTTAAGCTTACATCGTTCATTAGTTTCGGCACAAAAGAACTGTTTGATGTCATCAGAACGGTGTTTCTGAATTATTTGAAGAAAACACTAGGGCTACTTGTGGAGTTTCATTGCATTAAACAGATCGTTTTAATGACTGCGCTGTTGATGAAATTCACATCCAAACCTGCCTTCTAACGACACTGAAACCCAGGCGTAGTCCATTGCTGCGACATCGTAACTTTTGTTGCGAAGCTGCTTGTAAGAGACGTCTTGGGGTTTATTTGTCACCGCCGGTGAATTTCAACTTGAAACCAGAATGCCAACGACTCCAACCACCTAATGCTGCCGAGTACTTTACCAAAACAAGTCTTCACAATCGTCCAGCATCAAGATAATAAACCCATTTGGCGGCAGAGGCACACGACCTGCTTCAGACCATTGAGGAGCCACGAGTGAGACACCGTCATCCTGAGCCACTGAGAGGCCGGCAACACATCTTGGCCCCAAAGTGTGGCCCCAATACATGACCCCAAAGTGAAGCTCTAATGCATTACCCCGAAGTATAGTCCTAAAGCGTAGCCCCAAATCATGACTCCAAAGCATGGCCCAAAGCATGGTCCTAAAGTTTAGCCCTAATGCGTTGCCCCAAAGCATGGCCTCAAAGTGTGGCCTCATAGCGAGGCCCCGAAGCAAGGCCCCCAAAGCTTGGCCCCAAAGATGGGCTCCTTGGCAGGAACCAAAACCATGGCCCCTAAGCGTGGTCCTAAAGCGTTGCTCCAAAGCATGGCCCCAAAGCATGACCCCAAAGTGTGGCCCTTAGCGTGTCCCCAAACTAAATGATGCTGGACTAGAGGGATAACTGCCTCATAATAATTGGTTGTGGTTGTCGCGCGGTGGCATCAATGGAAGCTCTTAATGATACGTTCGTACGCGATCGGCACAGCCACGATCTGAGTTATTGGTCCTCACAGCTGGTAAGGTCCTCACAGCTGGTAAGGTTAGGAGATTTCTTTTGTTGATGTGGCTTCAGTATGGGATTGATCCACATAGCTGGCACGGTTATGATACCGGCAACCGCAGTGGAGAAGCGGTCTCCACAGATGGTAGTACGGTTATGATACCTTCATGATACCGTTGGCTGCTGTGGGGAATTGGCAGCCTCCCATAAATGGTACTTATGATACCGTTGACTGCTGTGAAGAGTTGGAAGCCTCCCATAAATGGTAGTTATGATACCGTTGGCTGCTGTGAAGAGTTGGCAGCCTCTCATAAATGGTAGTTATGATACCGTTGGCTGCGGTGGGGAGTTGGCAGGCTCCCATAAATGGTAGGCACATAACGCCGTCGGTATTTTTTCAGAAAGGTTTTGGTCGCACATCATCTAATATGTGTGATAAGCTGAGTGAAGATTTACTTCCCTATGTAAGTTCAATCAACCATTGGACGACCTGTTTTTATTGTGGACCAATTTAACGCTCGAGGGATCAACGCTCGAGGGAGCAACCCTTGAATGATCAACCTGCGCAGCGAAAGCGAATCTTAATAAGCAGGTGACCCAATTGTCACTACCCAAAGAGAAGACTACAGGTCTAGGCCTGACTTCTGAGAGGGCGACATCGTGGATTTTGTACAGATAAAACATGACAGCAGGTCTCAACAAGCTCTGGGGTCTAATAAACTCGCGGCTTAGTAACACTGTGCTACACGGTTTATCGGTCATTTATTGCCCCCACGACGACACCAAGCTGGCAATTATCCTTAACACATGAGACGTGGTGGGGAATACGTTCACAAATCAGGGGCTGCAGACATTACGGAAATAAAATTTACCTTGTTAGTATTCTGGATACGTTTCGTTAAAGGTCAGTGCTACCAATTCTGAAAAGATACATAAGATGTCCCTGCTACCAATTCTGAAAAGATACATAAGATGTCCCTGCTACCAATTATGAAAAGCCACATAAGATACCCTTGCAACCAATTCTGAAAAGATACATAAGATACCCTTGCAACCAATTATGAAAAGATACATAAGATGCGCCTGCTTCATGGCGCAACTGGGACGAACCTATCAAGCTGTCGGGCCCTGCTGCTGACACTGACGTCATACCGCGACCCATAGTGTTGCGGGGTCTTTTGACCGGACTGTTTAGTGCAAAAATAGCTAAGTTGTTTGAGTGTGATTGTTTGGAAAAGTGGGAGGTGCGCCTAGCTGTCGGCCACCCTCTTCCTGAGGGATTCTGTTCGTGTCAGTATCTGTATCTGTACAAAAGGATAAATTTTGCCGTATATAGTATAAACGTATAGCTACCAATACACATAAGACAGGGTTGCATGACCACGAAGATCCTGGTCACATCGTAGACCTTCGTATGCTGATCAAGCATTTCGTCGCACGATCACGCATTATAGCTACGTGTTGCTATGCATTGCAATCCACCAATGAGTTCATGTTATAAACCTTCTAATAGATCAGTAAAAACACAACGCTGACAATGGTATGATGATTCGTAAAGATAAGTACACCCGGAGTTAACATACAAGCAGATAAAGAAGCTCTAGCCTTGTTGCCGCGTAATGGCATGAGTAAAATGTGCAATCCCTGCGGTGCAGTTCACTATTCGGTCTTTCTATTTTTCTCGGTGCCCTTATTAAGCTCATGGCGTCCCTGGCATATTAACCTCACATCCCTGACAGACAGATAAACCTTCTTATATCAACCTCGCGACGTCACTGACAGCCTGATATACCTTTTTATATTAATCTCACATCACTGACAGCCTGATATACCTTTTTATATTAATCTCACATCACTGACAGCCTGATATACCTTCTTATACCAACCTCCCAAAATCACTGACAGCCTGGCATACTTTCTTATATCAACCTTACGGCGTCACTGACAGACTGGTATATCTTCTTATATCAACCTCACGACGTCACTGACAGCCTGGTATACCTTCTTATATCAACCTCACGACGTCACTGCCAGCCTGGTATACCTTCTTATATCAACCTCACGACGTCCCTGACAGCCTGGTATACCTTCTTATATCAACCTCACGACGTCACTGACAGCCTGGTATACCTTCTTATATCAACCTCACGACGTCACTGACAGCCTGGTATACCTTCTTATATCAACCTCACGACGTCACTGACAGCCTGGTATACCTTCTTATATCAACCTCACGACGTCGCTGACAGCCTGGTATACCTTCTTACAGTATATCAACCTCACGACCTCACTGACAGCCTGCTATACGTTAAGTGTCGTTTCACGAGTGACTTCAATGTTATAGCCGTAATTTTTAGCTTTCTGGTCCTTTACGCTGTGGCACCACGGATTTACCGTACCAAACCTTCTGACCACATGCTTACCAGACTGCTGTTGGTCAGTTTTGATGCCGGATTATTTCAAGCCTCTAATCGCTCCTTCATAAAGCACTTCATTCCGATTACGTACACATTAGGAATCACACATGGCTGTGTAATAAAAACCCTTCAAATTTTGTTGAAGTTATATCATCCAGTACACGTGTAATTTATAAAACATATGAACAAGATAGCAACAGTTCTAGTTGTGAAGGGAGCTGTCTCGAATACGTCATTGAAGGATACCTGCCAACAAAATTAGGGCATCTGAAAAAAAAACTGCTGACGCATTTAACGGTCCCAAGAACTTCATTATTACTTCTATTACCAAGAGGCATAATAATTTGATAGCAATAATTTTCGAAGCAAAATAAATTTCAACTTCATATATCCTAAATTCCTAATAAAATTTAGCTTTACCCCAAGCGACGATAAGGTTTACATTTTTCAGTTTTCATATTTACTCAGAATTTCTTTCAACTATTTGTTACCATCTCCTGAATTGATTCCTTTTCAGCTCAGCTGTCCTTCACCGTAGAGTCCATTACCGGTATCAAGTTCATCTCCACACCCTCTGAGGCACCACTTCTAACACTACCACCGCCACCACCACCACTACCACCACCACCATCACCATCACCACCACCACCACCACCACCACCACCACCACCACCACCACTAGCAGCACCACCACCACCACCACCACCACCACCACCACCACCACCACCACCACCACCACCACCACCACCACTACCAGCACCACCACCACCAGCACCACCACCACCCCCACCACCACCACCACCACCACCACCTCCACCACCACTACCAGCACCACCACCACCACCACCATCACCACTTCCCCTGCTGTATTCCACTTAATTCCCCAAACTTTATCCTCATTCTGGGGTCTGACAGAGCAGCTCTAATTTTGCCCTGGACGTGAGTGGTCAGCTTGCCCTGGCGACTGGGAGTGCCGTCACCAACGACAGCCACCTCAACGGCAACGACATGAAACGTAATGACACCGGAAATCAGCCCAAGTTTGTTCTGGTCTAACGTAAACATCCCAAACTAGGTATTGGTAGCGACGGACGCTAGTGGTGGAGCATCCCTCTGGCGGAGCCATCCGTCAGTCTCAGCAGCAACTCCTGCTAAAACACAGAGAGCGTTTGGTAGTGGCGTCAGTGGTGGTGAAGGTAGGTGGTGGTAGGGAGGGTTGTAAGGGTGGCTGGAGGTGTTAGCCACTGTGACACAAACATCCTTCTTGAGGCCCCTTCTCTCCAGCAGGCTGCGACAATACCCTGGCCACGTCTGCCGGTATTATATGTAGAGGCGCCGTTTGAGGGCTCCCTTGTACCTCATTGCAGGCTTTATGGGGACAATTTGGGACTTTATGAGGCCTGGTAATGAGGTAGGAGGGAAGCGTCGTGGCCGACTTGGGGATGAGAAACTGTCGTCATCGGTGACAAGAGGGTAAAGCGAGAGAGATGGAGGGCTAGAACAGAGGGGGCGGCAGAAGGTTTAGCACTCTATGGATTAGACAGAAGTTATGACCGGCACTTGCCTGGATATATGAAGCGTTCTAGAAGGGATGCTGGATCTGGCTGCTGCTACTTGTGCCCGGCTGCCATACTGTTGTTGCTGCTACTATTGCTGCTGCGAGATGTATGAGGTCACATGAATGTCTTTCATAATATTGCCACATAATTTAAAACCATTGCGTTCGAAATGCGAAACATTAAAAAATGATGAAGGGGGAGGATAAATTGATCAGTGCCTTGTAGAAGACCAGGTTGGCGTCAAATTATATTTTTTCCTGGTTTCTTGAAGATTTGTGTTATGTCGCGGATCCGTGATGGTGTTTTGGTGTGTTCGAGTGGCGGACGGTTCTTGTCTGCCTCTATCGGTTTGAAAGAAAGTCCGCCAAGCAAACCTGCGGAGGCCTGACTGTTTGCCCAACTATTTGTTTTGGTTAACGATCCATTGATGATGAGGCGAAAAACTCCGTGTTGGAGATGACTGGGCGGTAGAGCCCTGAGGTTGGGGGTGTGTCCGAGTGAAAAACGAGAGAGCAAGAGAGAGGGTGAAGATGAGGAGGACGGAGAAAATGGAACGAAGAAGAGACGAAAGTGAAAAGTTTGAAACCCAATCTAGATATGAATAAAATGAAAGTAGAAGACTGTAATGAAGATGAGAATAGGCAGAGGAAAGAAGACGAAAACATGTAACTGTGGTAAAATCATAAAATAGATCCGAGAGATCAACGATGACTGCTGGAAATTTTCCTCAATTGAAGTAAAAAACAGCTAATCATCCGACACTTTGAAGAAAATATATTTTGCGATCTTTTAATTGGGGTTGATTTTTTTGGTATTCCCTTACCCCACCTTCCCCTTTTAAAACGGAATGAGTGTTTGCATGGAACGCGTGTTTTGATGCACTGTGCATCGCAGTTAATTCTCCATGTTGCTGTTGGTGAGACATGTCATTTGCTCTGCGAATTCCCGTGCTCTTTTGAGTAATGTTGCACGGCTTCAGCTATATCGCTGAGGGGGGGGGGGTAGTCTTGCTCCAAATGTCGACAATTGTGTTAAGTAACCAGATAACAGTGTATTTTATTGCATGTTATATGCACTGACCTTTTGCTGAGAACAGTTACATATGACACCCTTAGGTATAACTAGTGAAATAGAAGATGAAAGTGGGAAGAATATAAGGATGGTGATGGAGAAGGAGAGTTCAAGGCGAATAAAGGAGACAAGGACGACATTGATGGACAATCTTAAATTGATCGAATGTGTATGTAATGATTCTTGCTGGAGGAGTCACAAAATTGATTCATCAAACCAAAATAATCTAATGAGCCATTCAGTTAAGAGCCCCATCTGAGGAACAAGAAATTGATTACAACGAGAACAACATGGTACTCCACAACGAATGCATTCACACACTTGATTACAACGAGAACAACATGGTGCTCTACAACGAATGCATTCGCACTTGATACAACGAAAACAACATAGTGCTCCACAACGAATGCATTCACACACTTGATTACAACGAGTACTACATGGTGCTCCACAACGAATGCATTCACACACTTGATTACAACGAGAACAACATGGTGCTCCACAACGAACTCATTCACACACTTGATTACAACGAGAACAACATGGTGCTCTACAACGAATGCATTCACACACTTGATTACAACGAGAACTACATGGTGCTCCGCAACGAATGCATTCACACACTTGATTACAACGAGAACTACATGGTGCTCCACAATGAATGTATTCACTAACTTGATTACAACGAGAACAACATGGTGCGCCACAACGAATTCATTCACACACTTGATTACAACGAGAACAACATGGTGCACCACAATGAATGCTTTCACACACTTGATTACAATGAGAACAACATGGTGCTCCACAATGAATACTTTCACACACATGATTACAACAAGTACAACATGGTGCTCCACAACGAATGCATTCACACACTTGATTACAACAAGAACAACATGGTGCTCCACAACGAATGCATTCACACACTTGATTACAACAAGAACACAACGAATGCATTCACACACTTGATTACAACAAGAACAATATGGTGCTTCACAACGAATGCATTCACACACTTGATTACAACAAGAACAACATGGTGCTCCACAACGAATGCATTCACACACATGATCACAACAAGAACAACATGGTGCTCCACAACGAATGCATTCACATAAATGATCACAACAAGAACAACATGGTGTTTCACAACGTGTGCATTCACTGACTGAGTATGTTAGACCACGGATGGACACTTTCAACAGGTTGTAGAGCACTCGTTGGCTTATACATGACCACCTGACATGATATTTAGTTTAACGAACACAGCCTAAAACAATTGATTGGCTCCTGCAGTCGCTAGTCGACTGGGGCCGATGCCGGGCTGCTCAGACATAGCTATGACGTTGGATGTCGTCTCACCGGCTCTGATGCTAGGGCTACATGATATCGCTACTGCCCCATACAACAGCGGTTGAAGGGCCGTCAATCCGGTCCGTCAGATCGTCAGTACCGGCTCTGACGCGGGGCCGACACGGCACTCGCTCGCGCCCTGTCACATGGTGGTGGCACGACCGTCAATCCGGTCTGTCAGATCGTCAGTACCGGCTCTGACGCGGGGCCGACACGGCACTCGCTCGTGCCCTGTTACATGGCGGTGGCACGACCGTCAACCCGGTCTGTCAGATCGTCAGTACCGGCTCTGACGCGGGACCGACACGGCACTCGTTCGTGCCCTGCCACATGGCGGTGGCACGACAGTCAACCCGGTCAGTCAGATCAACAGTTTATGAAGCCGACGACCAATTTCAAGGCCAACCCACCCCAGCAACGGAAAGAATAGCAAATCCTGAATAACTTGCAGAAAAAATCTTCATCTTCAGTACGCACACACAAATTCCGAATTATTGAACTTAATCCCCACTTACACATCATGACGACGTCATCTGCGAACACAGGAACACAGGAACACAGAAACACAGGAACATAGGAGCACAGGAACACAGGAACTACTGCGAGAGAAAAGGACTTGTTTTAACAATTCCTAAATTTCATATTTTTGTTTGAAAATTATCATCATATCTAATTATGTATACTTAGTAACCTGATGAATCAAAAACATAGAGTCTGAAACGAATGACAAGTCGGAGATCTACATTTTATAATAAAATATATGACTCAAAAGATTGGGAATAGAGTTGCATTAAATCATAATTTGTCAAGTGAACGAAGAAACCTCCCACCAGAGTACAAGAAATGGATGTCCGAACTAGGACTCAAATACGCGATACAATGTTTTAGTGTACTTGGACACAAGCGGCGTCAGTGATGAACTCTTGTTCACACACCTTAACATGATGAACTCCTGTTCGCCCACCTTACCATGCTGAACTCTTGTTTACCCACCTTAAAATGATGAACTCTTGTTCACCCACCTTAACATGATGAATCGTGTTCACCCGCCTCAACATGATGAATTCTAGTTCACCCACCTTAACAGGCTGAACTCTAGTTCACCCACCTTAACAGGCTGAACTCTAGTTCACCCACCTTAACAGGCTGAACTCTAGTTCACCCACCTTACCAGGCAGAACTCTTGTTCACCCACCATAACAGGCTGAACTCTAGTTCACCCACCTTAACAGGCTGAACTCTTGTTCACCCACTTTAACAGGCTGAACTCAAGTTCACCCACCTTAACAGGCTGAACTCTTGTTCACCCACCTTAACAGGCTGAACTCTTGTTCACCCAACTTAACAGGCTGAATTCTAGTTCAACCACCTTAACATGCTAGACACTAGTTTACCCACCTTAACATGCTAGACTCTCGTTCACCCACCTTAACATGCTAGACTCTAGTTCAACCACCTTAACATGCTAGACACTAGTTTACCCACCTTAACATGCTAGACTCTCGTTCACCCACCTTAACATGCTAGACTCTCGTTCACCCACCTTAACATGCTAGACTCTAGTTCAACCACCTTAACATGCTAGACACTAGTTTACTCACCTTAACATGCTAGACTCTCGTTCACCCACCTTAACATGCTAGACTCTAGTTCACCCACCTTAACATGCTAGACTCTAGTTCAACCACCTTAACATGCTAGACACCAGTTTACTCACCTTAACATGCTAGACTCTAGTTCACCCACCTTAACATGCTAGACTCTCGTTCACCCACCTTAACATGCTAGACTCTCGTTCACCCACCTTAACATGCTAGACTCTCGTTCA
>SDVV010024426.1:0-12588 GCA_016164225.1 Gammarus roeselii
GCAGCTGCATCGTCTGCGTCCTGCAGACAGTGACACACGCTCTCCTCATCTCGTCGCAGCTGCATCGTCTGCGTCCTGCAGACAGTGACACACGCTCTCCTCAATCTCGTCGCAGCTGCATCGTCTGCGTCCTGCAGACAGTGACACACGCTCTCCTCATCTCGTCCCAGCTGCATCGTCTGCGTCCTGCAGACAGTGACACACGCTCTCCTCAATCTCGTCGCAGCTGCATCGCTTTCTCTCCACTTTACCCAGTCCCAAATTACGATCTGCATTACCGGCCATTAACGTCACCACGGTAATCTAAGCGCAAATTCTCTTGCTACCGGCTCATTTCACCACTTGCTAACTTTCAGGTACATAGCTTCGTATGCAACGCGCCTAAGATGGGCAACAATGATGTTTGTTATGCATCAACAGAATGGAACCGATAGCACAATACTAGTTTGAAATATTTTTGTCATTCAATACAACACTCAGAAAGGTCAGAGTTTCAAAAGTTCATGTTTCATTCGACGAGAAGTTTATAGCTTCATAACAAGGTACTTGATTGATAACAAGCACGAAGAACCGGTTCCAATGACACGCACTTGCCGAGAAATGAATCCACTCCAGTGAGGGAGTAGTCGACTCAGCATCGGAAGAGAGCTGCCTGCATTATAACTTTATGGCCCATGTTGGGCAGTGACCGCTATTAGTCGCCCGGCTCATTCAGCTACCACTGATGATGACACCTCATGGCCGAACACGGCAAACAGAACCAGTGGCACGGCGGCACCAGCTGGCGCTACTCTACACTTGACGACACCAGATGGCGCTACTCTAAACTTGACGACACCAGATGGCGCTGCTCTAAACTTGACGACACCAGTTAGCGCTACGCTAGACACGGCGACACCATGCAGATGATCCATTTTGATCTTCTGGGTGTATTCGTCCAATACTAGTGAGTAGAATGGGACAAACACACACACCATACACATCTATCGACACTGACACAAAAACTGCAGACAAACAGCTCTTACCCGCCAGGTTCGTCCGCATCACCTTCAAAAATTTATCTTCCACCGACGACAGAATCATCGGTTCAAATTCTTAACTCAGAAATAGATGCAGATAATCGTGTGCGACAGAAGAACCTGTGGTGGGATGGGCTAACAAACACCAACTTTCGAACCTCGCGATCAAAATTATGGAAACTAATCGGAGACCGTGAAAAAAAAAAACTTTACACACATGAGGCAATCTTACCGCCCAATACTCCTCACACTATACCACCAGACTAACAAAAGCAGAAGGACTGAACAAACACTATTGATGCGCTCGCCTCCTACCACACCGTCAAGACAAAAGATGACTGAAGCAGTTACACAAATGACCAAACTGACCAAAACATAGACCTTGACCATGGCCGCCATCAGCCAGACCAAAAATTTCTCTGCATGCGGCCATGGGTCGCTGATGGCCAATCGTACGTCATCTTGAACACTTAGGCCCACACGCCATTAGTACTTCCAGGGACATCTTCAACCTCTTCAAGATTTCTACATCATATTACCTACCCAACACATGGAAAAAAGTGAAAATCTTTTCCAACCTGACACCTAACGAAACTCCTTACAGAACCTGCCTCATGAAGACAATTTCTCTCAAAAATCTTTTGGAAAAATTGAAGATACAGGTTTTAAACAACACGGTTCTTCGACACAACATTCCACTACAATACACTACACTGCTCACCAAGGCTCACACGGATCATCCGCGAAAGACAGCGGCTTGGTAATTTCCTTTTTGGCAGACTTGCGCACAACATTCACAAAGAATCACGAACATGCAAATGTTGTGCCCCAGTGCTCCTTCTTTCCCCTCCCAACGTTTAACGTCTTCATGTTCGACCTGCCCACACCAACATAGCTCCTGTACCGGCTCATACAGAGATGACTTAGCAATCATCACACAACGCCACAAACGAGATGTCGGATTATAACACATCCAGCAAAATTTAAACTCGCTCGATGAATCCAGAACACCAGGATGAATTTTTCAGCGAGCACATAAATAACACCAGACCACAGTGAACATCGCATCCACCTTATTCCACAGTCCCTACACCATTCTCTCGAGAGTAACATATGACAGTGGGAAGATATTTCCACCTGAGTGACCCGACACAAACAACTTTAGGCAAACCTAGAGTAGAGTGAACGTTCTCCGAACACCTACCAGAAATACCTACGCAAACTCCAAGGAATCAATAACAACGCTATACAAACAATTTATAAGACCCATCACTTCCTTCCTACACAAGCACTGCTTGGTCTTCTGACATTACTCCCACACAAACTCCCTACAAAGGATACAGCACATGGCCTTACGTATCGTAAAGGGTGGTACAGAGACCGCATCTATCACCTATCAGTATGGGGAACCAAGGTCCTTCCTCACAAACATCATCTTGATACGAGGAGAACAAAACTATCAAAAAGATTGTTAGCCCAGCCCATCCCTGCCGTCACTTACTGAACGAGAAACCCACCGGAGATGCACAACGACCAGCTGTACACTTCGGCTCCCGCCACAAAAATTCGGCAACCTACCGGCAACACTTACACACTTCACACGCTTGCGCTGGCTGATCATGAAGCCCACACGGTCCTACAGTCACCCACCGGAGGTGGATGTAGAGCCGTTGGGGTTGCCCAAGGGTGACGGATCAAATTGTGAAAGGTTAGCTGGAGATTTTCCTCTGTGAAGACACACCAACGTTAGTTATATGAACATTGACTGGGGCACGCTCTTTCAAATTTGTGCCTGTGATGCCGGGTCGCGCCCAATACGGTCGAGCACATCATGGCGCCGTACCATAACGTGCTCATCAAGCCCCTTGCTCAATCCAGATATCACGTCGGTGTGTGATCTTTGGGAACGTCCGCTTGACAGCATCAATTTTTCCAGGGGTGTGGGTCATAAATAGCTGCCCTGGTCTCCAGATTCCCAACATGCACATTACGGTGGGTATTTGTATTTTCGCACTGTGCGCCGGCTGTGACTCCTCCAGCGCAGAAGGAGCTGGGCTACGCAAGCAAAAAACGGTACTGTACGGAAGTCAACATCAGTTACCAATACTGCAAACCGGCAAAAGCAGCTGTTGCTACTGTAGGAACAGCGACACCAGCTGGCGTTACTGAAGACAGTAACACCAGCTGGCGCTACAATACGCACTGCAGCGCCAGCTCGCGCTACTGCAAGCTTGACTACTCCATGTGGCGCTAGTGTAGGCCATCGTTGATCGAGCCAGCCCCTTGTTGCAACACGCATGTATGCCAGGGCCTCCGGTGGTAGGTGTTGGTCACACCGTAGTGCTAACACAGTATGCACTCCATAAGCGAGGAAGGTGATGTTTAGGCTGCTGTGTCAGATTGAAACCAACGTCATAACCTTGTTGGCGTGTTGAGATCGAAGTCTAGGTAATAGATGATAGTTGGATTTTTCAGTTTGCTAATAAATGATACATACATTCATCCATACGTCACAACAGTGGCACGAACACTTCATTGCTGGCCATAAGCAACCTCCCAACTTGCCACAGCAAGGACCAACGACCACCTTCCCCAAACAGTTCGCTCTTCACCTTATTTTAAAGACGCCACCTCCAGCGTCGCGCCATTCACTTCCTTTGATGCAGTCGCCGATTGGGGGGATGGGGAGAGGTCAGAACACACTCCCTCCCTTCGCTGATAACCTTAACAATAATAAGAGCAGAAATAGAAGGGTCGGCCGACAGGGAACCCACCACTAAGGTACTCGTTATCGTACAGCGACGGATTCTTAAGGTCAGACAAAGGCTCTGCTAAAGAAAATGATTGCTGGGACACGAGTACTTGATCACTTGAAAAGGCGACACGTGGCGCTAGTTAGGCCCTCTAGCGGGGAACATTTCAAAATGGATTCTACTGTCTAACGGCAGCAGCTTATAATCCACTCTGGGGAACTCCCTCACCCTTACTGGTCCAAAGTCGTCAAATAGTTACTGTTAAGTGTAGAACACAATTTTCAGTGTACACAGGAGAATAGCTGTGTACCATAAATAGCAACTTTCAATAACAAACTGATCATGATAATCGGATTTTATTACAACTATATCAGTGAAATTCTACCATTGGGGCAAGCCAATGACAGCTCTAACAAAACAAAGAATATACGAGCATCTAGTTTCCACAGAAAGAAATATGCTGAAAATGCCGACCATTGGATACTGTACACGTTTGTCAGCTGATAACAGTATCCCTCGCTAATAAATAATAGCTTATTAAAAATGACACCAGTGAACTAATCCCCTTTGATGTCTCAAGAGTTGAATTGCATGGGAACGTGTTTATGACTAATCAGCTGATCAATGGTTTATAAAACTAACGCGTTTTAAAGCCATGGATAGGACCACACAGGGATGCGCAAGAAGTGAATGCGCAAGGAGCCTTCTTGTCTCTTAGCATATCCTACAACGCGTTACCTTGAGCCACTTTGCAGCTTGGGCATTAGGGTTTACCGAAGATACCCATACCGTTGGCTACCACTCCCAACAACTTCATTGAGGCGAAGGTTTCCACATCCCTCAGCCACCGACAACAGGTGCAATTGGAGTGTTCGAGATGGTTCAACAAACGGGGAAAAGAAGTTCACCGGTCACGCGGCCATCGATGTATTCCTACACCCGTTGGAGTAGGGAACTAACAGAAAGATTAGCGAGAGTTAAGACTGGTAACTATAAAACAAATCTAACTCAATATTATTACATGACTTTTCATACGCAAAAGCAGTAAGTAATGGCACATGCACCTGATGTTGCTTCCTTAAGTAAGGTAAAGCTACCCTCACAGTGGGCATGACAGAGCGGGCCTTAGACGAGAATAGTCAACGTTCGAGGTTATCGTGAATGGACCTTGAGCAGGAGTGCACCAGAGTAGGCTAGAAACAGCAAAACAGACTAATCCAGCCCGGTACCCAGTTTACGGCCTCGACCAGAGGACAACCAAGTCAATGACGGAGCTCAAAAACTCAGGTGGCTGGCAGTGGCCGACCACTACTACTATAACACTAGAGCAGACACGCTAGAGGTATTGGTGATACGCGTGTGGACCAGCTGACATTGCCACTGGCTAGGAGGAGTGGGGAGGAGGACGAGCGGCGTATGAGGATGGTGGAGGAGTGTGATGATGGTGCATAGTTGCTTAGCTGTAAACCTTGGCCAGAGGATAACAGGAGCAGTGGAGGGATGTTGATGCGCTGAAATCATGCCTGGTTAAGTGGTAACAACAAGGTACTAGAATTGGAGGCGACCAATTAAACAAAATAGCTACATTTATCTTGGAAGCATGTGATCGATCTTGAAAAGTTAGCAATAAATGAGTAATTGTCTATTTATAAATCCATATAGCTAACTCATAAATACTTAGACCACGAAGTGAGCTACCTCCCTTTGTCAATGTCCTACTGAGCTTTACAACAATCAGGGGAGGCAATTGTTCACAGTAACCAATAGCCGATTGTCGACTTGGTCAGGGCCAGTTCTCCAGTCGAAACAGTTCATTACAATAAGATTGTACAGTTTACATGTTATTCCATTTTGCAGTTATGATATTACAGGGTACAAAATTGAAAGCCCTATTTAAGCTATTTAGAGCTTCTGGGGCAACCTAATCCTTACATGCTAACCTATCGATATTATCTATCCTAGGATACGTATAAAATAGATGTATCTAGAATTATCAAACTCAGACACCAACTGGAAACAAACGCACAGACAGTTAATTACCTGACACCATTTGACGAGAGTGCTTTTAATATTGAAAGAATGAAACTTCAAATCTACCGCAAGGTTGTTGAGCTGGAAATTCATCTGCTTCTAGCAAGGTTACAAATTCAAATACGATTGAGAGACGTTAAGAAAACAATAAAGCGATAATAAATCATAGTTGGACCAGTAATATGATAAGTGTTTTTGATAGGGAATCATTCTGACGGTAAACAGGAGTAAGCGAGTTCCAAATTTTAACACAATTGAAGTGGATACTGGATTTGGTTTGGATCTATTATAACGGGGTATTACAAGGGTATTCGCATTTTTGTGTAATGATTGTGTACATCCAAGAATTTCCTACTTGAATTTAATAGTTCTCGATCATAGTTGAACGCGTATAGGGCAATTTGGAAGTTATATTGGTCTTCCAGTTCCAAGATATTCATGACTTTTAAATGCTGATTAGTATGGGAATTGAATGGAAAGCTATTTATAGCTCTGATAGCTTTCTTTTGTAGTATAGGTATTTTATCAGTTTCATATTTGTCTGTTCCATACCAGGCTTTGATTCCGTAAATTAAAAATGGCTTTAACAACGTGAAATAAAGGGTTTCAAGGACAGATTGAGGGAGGAATTTGTTTAAATTAGCTATGAAGAATGCCTATAATTTAGACAATTTAGATGATATGCTGTCGATGTGATTTTTGAACGTCAGATGTTTGTCAAAATATACCGCAAGGAATTTAGTGCTGTCTATCTCATGAATTCTGCAGTTAGCCACTTGTTAACATGCTCGAGTTCCTTGTTAATTGAGGCAGTTAATTCGCTCATGGTGTTTGAAGGATGCAAGTCGATAAGGTACTATCATCAGCACACAGTGTATACTTGAAAAAAGACGATGCGTTAACTATATCGTTTATAAAAATTAAGAATAGCAGGGACCCTAAAATAGAACCTTGAGGAACATCATGACTAATATTGAAGCTAGTGGATTGGACTCCGTTCACAGTTACACGTTGTTTGCGGTTGGAAAGATGTAAGTGAAACAATCACTAGTTATTCCTCGTATTCCATAAGACCTTACTTAGGATAATAAGATTGAATGATCAACACAGTCAAAGGCCTTACGAAAATTGAGAAATAGAGCGAATACAATGTAATTTGAGTCTGTTATTATATAAGTACTGCAGATGATTAAATATAGCTTGAGTCGTATTCTTATTGGCTCTAGAGCCATACTGGTTTTTATGATGGATATTGTTAACATTCAGGTAACGAAATAGTTTATTGTGAACTATTTTTTATAATATTTTGGAAAATAAGGGAAGAACTGAGATGGGTCGATAATTTCCTGTATCAGTCTTATTACCACCAATGTAAATGGGTGTCACTCACTCTAGCAATTTTTGATGAGTTAGGAAAGTTTCCTTGAATTAAGGACTTGTTGACAATCGGAGCTAGGATTGGAGATAATATATTTGCTAATTTTTTCATGATACTAATGGCACAACTATTGATATTTCCGGGTTCATTTTTATGAGATAAGATAATTGAGGCAATGTCCTGAGCAGAACTGGTGAAAAATATGAAGAAATAACAAAATTATTATTTGATGGATATCTGAGTTGGTCGTTTTCATTGGTGCTAAAAGTATCGGCAATATTTTTCCCGACCTTCACAAAGTATTCATTGAGCATATTAGCTTTATATCGATCTTCTGAGTATTCGTTATTGTCAATGATTTTTTTTAGAGGTTGGTTACGTTTGTTGTTATGTGGTCTATGTATGATACTGATCACCTTCCACGTTCGCTTGAGGTCTTTATCGTGTTAGGAAAATTTATTTTCGTTGTAAGTTCGTTTTGAAGATCGAATCAAGCTTGTAACACGGTTTTTAAATTGGTTGTAACATTTCGCATTTTGCCTAGCAAGAACAAAGATAAATAATGGTTCCGTGTTTTTTATTTCTGATTTAATATGAGCAGTAATCCAGGGTCTCGTTATGTCTTTTGGAGATACTTTTTTTGTTTCAAAGGACAGCAAGAATTATAACTCATCTACTTTAGAAGGGAGGTTAATTGTCTGATAGCAAGATCAGTCATTTCCATTCATGATTTCAGTGAAATCATATTAATTCAACTTGACGTACAGATTCCTATTGTTACATCATTAATTAATCTTTATTTAATTTGCTCGTATTTTTTATTTGTTCATTAATCAATATATTATTCAGAATTACAAAGAAAGGCAAGTGGTCTGATATATCAGATATTAATATGCTAGAGTTATAATTATGCAGGTTTGTGATGAAGATATTATCTATTAGGGTGGCCTTATCTGACTTTGTCTATTCTAGTTGGTTCTGATATTAGTGGTAATAAGGCAAGGCTGTTCATTGAGCATAAGAGTTCTAAAGCAATATTGTCGTTATCGTAATTCATAATATCTGTTAAAATATCCACAACGAATAAAACGATCAGTCTTTATGTTGTTAAATGATTGGATAAATTCAACTAATTTGTTAATGAATTGATTAGGGTTAGCAGATGGTGGCTTGTAAGCTGTTGCTTTGATCATACATATATTTTTCAGTTTAATTTAAACGAAAAGTGTTTCGATGTATGGCCTACTGACAGTAAAATAGTCTGAAAATTTAGAGGTATATTTATCAGCAATATAGGCGCTGATTGCTCCTCCGCGTCTACAATCAGCTCTGAATGAGTGAAAGGAGTTATAATTTTCTAAATGAATTAAATCTTTTGTGTTCTCAGTGAGCCAGCTTTCTGTGAAGCGGATTACATCGACATTACAATTTATTGATTGGATATGAGTGAAACATGTCAGTTTTAGGTAATAGTGATCTGATGTTCATGGGTAACAAGCGTCGATATTCTGATTTTTTGACGAAAACCAGGCTGAACGTAGTCACGTTCAAAGGCTGATTGAGGAAAAATAAAAAGGAATTTTCGAAAAAGCTGACGCGGTGCTCACTGTACGGCATTTTGCTAGTTATCTAAAAAATTGATACGTTCGGAGCACGATACATGAAAAATAGAAGGTATTCCTGTAAAAAGCCGATGCGGAGCTCGGTGCATGGTTTCGTTCTTTAATTTCAGTCATCTAGGGTCGAAATCCATCTATTATTGACGAACCTCACCATTAGCGGCACCTAATATTTGTGGGCTATTACTGCAGTAACTCACCTTATCGGGGAGCATTTGCGCACCTAATATTCGTGGGCGATTACTGCAGTAACTCGCCTTATCGGGGAGCATTTGCGGCACCTAATATTCGTGGGCGATTACTGCAGTAACTCGCCCTATCGAGGAACATTAGCGGCACCTAATATTCGTGGGCGATTACTGCAGTAACTCACCCAATCGGGGAACATCAGCGGCACCTAATATTCGTGGGCGATTACTGCAGTAACTCGCCTTATCGGGGAGCATTTGCGGCACCTAATATTCGTGAGCGATTACTGCAGTAACTCGCCCTATCGAGGAACATTAGCGGCACCTAATATTCATGAGCGATTACTGCAGTAACTCGCCCAATCGGGAAACATTAGCGGCACCTAATATCCGTGGGCGATTACTGCAGTAACTCGCCCAATCGGGGAACATTAGCGGCACCTAATATTCGTGGGCGATTACTGCAGTAACTCGCCCTATCGAGGAACATTTGTGGCACCTAATATTCGTGAGCGATTACTGCAGTAACTCGCCCTATCGAGGAACATTTGTGGCACCTAATATTCGTGAGCGATTACTGCAGTAACTCGCCCTATCTGGGAACATTAGCGGCACCTAATATTCGTGGGCGATTACTGCAGTAACTCGCCCTATTGGGAACATTAGCGGCACCTAATATTCGTGGGCGATTACTGCAGTAACTCACCCTATCGAGGAACATTAGCGGCACGCCGAATAAGACCGCTTCAATCAGTTTGATCATCCAATTGCTGCATAGCAATAAACTATAATAAATGATCATGGACGTCCACTCAAATTTTGCAGAGATGAATTGTATACAAAAAAAAATTGCTTTGCTTCAAAAAATGTTGATGAATAAAAAACAAGGATATATATAATACATATTTTAGAGTATTTTTTTCATATTAGGTAATTAAAAGATAAAAAAATCCACATTTATAAATTTCGGTTAGATTTTTTCACAGTAACTAATAAATTGTTGGTAATTTTCACCCATTATTCATCACAATATTCTTATATTGATATAAATAAAGTTTCCTCTGCATGAAGAAAATTAACAATAACCAGGATGAATCAAAACATTCTTTTTTTTTTGTTTAGCTAAGTTGATCTCTTTCATTTTCCTATGATTCCATCAGCATTATTTTCACGTTTTCCAAATGTTTATATCATTAATTATTGGTCAAATACCTTTTAAATCACCAAATGAGTGGATGCTCTCCGATTCAAGACTTGAGCAACATTAAATGAATCATCAATAGGCACAAATTGGAAAAAAAAATATTAAAAAGTTGCATACCGTGAACAGCACACCAAATAGGCAGCAAATATCTGCAACAAAACGATGACAGCATTTCGTGTAATGTCCACTATAGAACCACAATACGAAAATTTGTTGTACATGAAGTTTTCAATTATGCTATAAAACATAAACAAGTGAAGCATTGAAAAACAACTGAACGCGTTTTATAACAAGTTTCAATTTTAGAAAAAGTTAAAATGAACATATTTTTTAGCATCTAAGTTCCGCACATCATATTTTGAGACGACAAAAGTGTTTTCCAATTCCCTGACCTTTGTATTTCTTTGAATTCAAGGGTTACCAGAGACAATGCAGCAGCAGCTGCTTCTCTGTACAACAGGCAGCGCTGCGGCCAGTGCGAGACGGCCAGTCGTGTTCTTTAGCCTAGTTGACCACATTATCCTGGAACAAAGGCCGCATGCCTTGCGGTTACACGCTCTACTACAATGCTTCGAGCAGTCAGTTGGTGGACGGATGTTCACAGAAGAATTTAAAAAATTTGATTTGATGCAACACGAATGAGAAAAAAATAAAAAATCAAATCTTAGTATTTCTTCCAATGTAGTGTAAGTTGATATTGATCCACATACTTGAAATTATCTAAAAATGACTGACTTTTCTCAGTTACTCGATATATAGCATTGATTAGAGTTCAAATACTTCCTTATTATTTTGACCGAGTCACTTCAAAAAAAGATCTCCGTCACTTCGAAAAAAGTTAGGCTTGCCGGCTACACACAAAAAAATTGCATGTATACGGGTGGTCATATTCATTTCCTAATGTAAACAGACTGTCCATTTGTGTAAACGGGTCTTCCTATTGTTTCCTATGCTAGATGCAATGATGAATGATTGTGATTTAGCGTAAAAAAGTCGATACAACAAAGTTCGAGAACCTATACTACAAGACATCAAAATGAGATGATTAGGGGTCAACAGGATGACAAGGGTCGACAGGTATGACAAAGGATACACAGGTAGGAAAAGGGATCAAAAGGCATGACAAAGAATCATAAGGTAAGATAAAGGATCGAAAGTCAAGACAAAGGATCGAAAGTCAAGACAAAGGATCAAGAGGTAAGACAAGGGATCAAGAGGTAAGACAAGGGATCAAGAGGTAAGACAAGGGATCAAGAGGTACGACAAGGGATCAAGAGGTACGACGAGGGATCAAGAGGTACGACAAGGGATCAAGAGGTAAGACGAAGGATCAAAAGGTAAGACAAGGGATCAAAAGGTAGGACAAGGGATCAAAAGGTAAGACAAGGAATCAAAAAGTAAGACAAGGGATCAAAAGGTAAGACAAGGGATCAAAAGGTAAGACAAGGGATCAAAAGGTAAGACAAGGGATCAAAAGGTAAGATAAGGGATCAAACGGTAAGACACGGGATCAAACGGTAAGACCAGGGATCAAAAGGTACGACAAGGGATCAAAAAAGGTAAGACAAGGGATCAAAAAAGGTAAGACAAGAAGACAAGGGATCAAAAGGTAGGACACGGGATCAAAAAGTAAGACAAGAGATCAAAAGGTAAGACAAGGGATCAAAAAGTAAAACAAGGGATCAAAATGTCAAACAAGGGATCAAATGTATGACAAGGGATCAAAAGGTATGACAAGGGATCAAAAGATATGACAAGGGATCAAAAGGTATGACAAGGGATCAAAAGGTATGACAAGGGATCAGAAGGTAAGACAAGGAATCAAAAGGTAAGACAAGGAATCAAAAGGTAAGACAAGGAATCAAAAGGTAAGACAAGGAATCAAAAGGTAAGACAAGGAATCAAAAGGTAAGACACGGGATCAAAAGGTAAGACAAGGGGTTAGAGGTAAGACAAGGGATTAAAAGGTAAGACAGGGGATCATAAAGTAAGACAAGGGATCAAAAAGTAAGACAAGGGATCAAAAAGTAAGACAAGGGATCAAAATGTAAGACAAGGGATCAGATGGTAAGACAAGGGATCAAAAGTTAAGACAAGGATCAAAAGTTGAGACAAGGATCAAAAGGTATGACAAGGAATCAACAGGTATGACAAGGGATCAAAAGGTAAGACAAGAAATCAACAGGTATGACAAGGGATCAAAAGGTAAGACAAGAAATCAACAGGTATGACAAGGGATTAAAAGGTGAGACAAGAAATCAACAAGTATGACAAGGGATCAAAAGGTAAGACAAGAAATCAACAGGTATGACAAGGGATCAAAAGGTGAGACAAGAAATCAACAGGTATGACAAGGGATCAAAAGGTAAGACAAGAAATCAACAGGTATGACAAGG
>SDVV010024427.1:0-12588 GCA_016164225.1 Gammarus roeselii
TTGAGCGCCAAACAAGAGACTCAATCCCCTCCACCAATGAGGGTTGAGCGCCAAACAAGAGACTCAATCCCCTCCACCAATAAGGGTTGAGCGCCAAACAAGAGACTCAATCCCCTCCACCAATAAGGGTTGAGCGCCAAAAAAAGAGACTCAATCCCCTCCACCAATGAGGGTTGAGCGTCGACTCCTTCCCCTTCACCAATGAGTGTTGGGAAATATAACACTGACTCTATCCTCTACTATTGATCGGTTGACACATATCCAGTGGCTGTACCCTGCACCAGTGAAGGTAGAGTATATAACTAGAGACGCCAGCCCCTGCACCATTGACTGTGACTGCCCTGCACCAGTGAAGGTAGAGCATACAACTAGAGACGCCAGCCCCTGCACCATTGACTGTGACTGTCCTGCACCAGTGAAGGTAGAGTATATAACTAGAGACGCCAGCCCCTGCACCATTGACTGTGACTGCCCTGCACCAGTGAAGGTAGAGTATATAACTAGAGACGCCAGCCCCTGCACCATTGACTGTGTAAATGTGTCAAATTTCTGTGTTGAATCGTTGACGCATCTTTCTGTGTTGACTCGTTGACGTATCTTTCTATGTCGACTCGTTGACGTATCTTTCTGTGTTGACTCGTTGACGTATCTTTCTATGTCGACTCGTTGACGTATCTTTCTGTGTTGACTCGTCGATGTATCTTTCTATGTTGACTCGTTGACGTTGACGTATCTTTCTGTGTTAACTCGTTGACGTATCTTTCTGTGTTGACTCGTTGACGTATCTTTCTGTGTTGACTCGTTGACGTATCTTTCTGTGTTGACTCGTTGACGTATCTTTCTGTGCTGACTCGTTGACGTATCTTCCTGTTTCGACTCGTTGACGTATATTTCTGTGTTTACTCGTTGACGTATCTTTCTGTGTTGACTCGTTGACGTATCTTTCTGTGTTTACTCGTTGACGTATCTTTCTGTGTTGACTCGTCGACGTATCTTTCTGTGTTGACTCGTTGACATATCTTTCTGTGTTGACTCGTTGACGTATCTTTCTGTGTTGACTCGTTGACGTATCTTTCTGTGTTGACTCGTTGACGTATTTTTCCTGCTTTGACTCGTTGACGTATGTTTCTGTGTTGACGTATCTTTCTGTGTTGACTCGTTGACGTATCTTTCTACGTTGACTCGTTGACGTATCTTTCTGTGTTGACTCGTTGACGTCTCTATAAAGCCGCATGCCACAGAGAGACTGAGTTGTTCAGTTGGACTGGACCCGTGGCCCAGAAAATGGATGCATGGTTTCCAGAGTATTCAAAGGTGGCACCCGCTGTGCAGAGTGGCTAGGACGGTGGTGCAGAGTATGGAGAGCGGGCACCCGCTGTGCAGAGTGCCCAGGACGGTGGTGCAGAGTATGGAGAGGAGGCACCCGCTGTGCAGAGTGCCCAGTACGGTGGTGCAGAGTATGGAGAGCGGGCACCCGCTGTGCAGAGTGCCCGGGACAGTGGTGCAGAGTATGGAGAGGGGGCACCCGCTGTGCAGAGTATATACCCAGGACGGTGGTGCAGAGTATGGAGAGCGGGCACCCGCTGTGCAGAGTGCCCAGGACGGTGGTGCAGAGTATTGAGCGGGCACCCGCTGTGCAGAGTGCCCGGGATAGTAGTGCAGAGTATGGAGAACGGGCACCTGCTGTGCAGAGTGGCCAGGACGGTGGTGCAGAGTATGGAGAGAGGGCACCCGCTGTGCAGAGTGGCCAGGATGGTGGTGGAGAGTATGGAGAGCAGACATACGCCGTGCAGAGTGGCCAGGACGGTGGTGCAGAGTATGGAGAGCGGGCACCCGCTGTGCAGAGTGGTCAGGACGGTGGTGCAGAGTATGGAGAGCGGGCACCCGCTGTGCAGAGTGCCCAGGACGGTGGTGCAGAGTATAGGGAGCGGGCACCCGCTGTGCAGAGTGCCCAGGACGGTGGTGCAGAGTATAGGGAGCGGGCACTCGCTGTGCAGAGTGCCCAGGACGGTGATGCAGAGTATAGGGAGCGGGCACCCGCTGTGCAGAGTGCCCAGGACGGTGGTGCAGAGTAAAGGGAGCGGGCACCCGCTGTGCAGAGTGCCCAGGACGGTGGTGCAGAGTATAGGGAGCGGGCAGACTATACCACGCAATGCACTCTGATGGCACGTCAGCTGCAGCGCGCGAGGGACTCACCAACACAAGAATATTTAAGAAGAAAAAGATCACAGATGTTCTGAACGATGGGAATCGCTGCATCGGGAACGGAGGTGTATAGCGGAAAGGCTGAATTGAAAGGGATGGGAACTTATTTCGAATAGATGGCTAGGGTGAGGTTTGTGAAGGGGAGCCAGTGATACGCACAGCAGCAAAAATAAACCCAACCGTGGTAAGTACTTTATGAACAAAAAGAGTTAATTTGTCAACATTAATTCTAACTTTTTAATTCATCGTGCTTGGGTAATTTTCCTGGACGAAGTATCTTCATGGAAAATTGAATCATTCGTTGTCGATTTTTCTTACGCAACTGTACATTAGGAATAGATCGGAACGAAGGAAGGCTTAGTGTAAATAATTCAGTGCGTTTAAATGACAGAAAGGGAGCGAGTTGGAATAGGAGGAATGTAGTGAGCTTGAATGGCAGGAATAAGAGTGCGTTGGAATAGGAGGAATGTAGTGCGCTTGAATGGCAGGAATAGAGTGCGTTGGAATCGCATGAGGGGTGATTTGGTCTAGCAGGAATAGACTCAGTTGACAGGGCATGAATAGAAAGTGTTGAGTTGACTGGAATGGATGGAATGAGAGAATCAGGAATGGTATGCTAGCTGGAATTGGAGAGTAACTAAATTCCAATTGTAGAACTGAGACGAGTTGTAGTAGCAGGAATGAACCTAATTACAATGACGGAAGCAAACTAAAGAAGTAAAAAAAACACATCATGATGCAGAATGCAGTACCACCTGTCACGGATTCAATCGTTCGGCAATGATACGTGCAGGAAGGAGACCTTTCCGTATCGCCAAAGTTGCCTATTACGTGCGAGGCGGGACACGCCAAGAGGGTCGTAGTTAGGTTCGGCCGATGGCGAAGCAAGGCTGGACTGCAGACGAAGAGACTCTTGCCAGGTTGGATCACCGTATTTTTGGTTTGTGCAGGAGACAGAGTTCTGGAGAAGCGAGCATCATTATCAGTGTGTTCTATGTATATTATTATAATTGTGTTCTGTGTTCTCTGTATGTCATCAAAAGTTTGTTCTGTGTATATCGCTATCAACATGTTCTGAGTTCGATATGTATCATCATCAATGTGTTCTTTGTATATTGTTATCATCGCGTTCAGTGATCGATTTATATCATTATCAATGTTTAGAGTAATTTTTTATCAATGTGATCTGTGTTCGGAGTATGTCGTTATTTTTGGGTTCTGTGTAGATCATTTTCAATATGTTCGGGGCTTATCGTTATTGGAGAGTTCCGAGTCAGTCATTATCAGTGTGTTCCGTGTATCCGTTATCGAGGTGTTCTGTAGTTGCTGTTATCGAGCTGTTCTGCAGTTGCCGTTATCAAGGGGTTTTGTAGTTGCCGTTATCGAGCTGTTCTGTAGTTGCCGTTATCAAGGTGTTTTGTAGTTGCCGTTATCAAGGTGTTTTGTAGTTGCCGTTATCAAGGTGCTCTGTAGTTGCCGTTATCAAGGTGTTTTGTAGTTGCCGTTATCAAGGTGTTTTGTAGTTGCCGTTATCGAGCTGTTCTGCAGTTGCCGTTATCAAGGGGTTTTGTAGTTGCCGTTATCGAGCTGTTCTGTAGTTGCCGTTATCAAGGTGTTTTGTAGTTGCCGTTATCAAGGTGTTTTGTAGTTGCCGTTATCAAGGTGCTCTGTAGTTGCCGTTATCAAGGTGTTTTGTAGTTGCCGTTATCAAGGTGTTTTGTAGTTGCCGTTATCGAGCTGTTCTGCAGTTGCCGTTATCAAGGGGTTTTGTAGTTGCCGTTATCGAGCTGTTCTGTAGTTGCCGTTATCAAGGTGTTTTGTAGTTGCCGTTATCAAGGTGTTCTGTAGTTGCCGTTATCAAGGTGTTCTGTAGTTGCCGTTATCGAGGTGTTTTGTAGTTGCCGTTATCAAGGTGTTCTGTAGTTGCCGTTATAGAGATGTTCTATCATAGCGATATCAGTGTGGTCTATTCTTGCCATTAGCTTTGCGTTCCGCACCAGTAAACCGCCCAACATTTTGGGACAACTGAAGCTCCTCTCATACAAGAGAAGTTAATTTTGGAAGGCTAGCAGTTAATAAGTCAGGTTGAAGCATGGTCATGAATCCCAATCCTGGGCCCGTTAGTTGAATGTCAAACGGTAAAGATACAGGCCATGAAGATGGTCATTTAAGATTCACCTATTCGCACACCGGCGCGGGTAGGACGGGCTAGGTAGTTGAGAACTACCGGGTGGAGTTACTATACGGGTAGACGGTCAAACGTATACCTGTGCTAGTGGGTAGAGCTCGTCGATATAAGCTTTGAGAACCATCATGATGGTGGAAGATTATTAGTGGCTATGATCATATTTACATTTCTAGGATTGTATTGTGTTCCTGTCGATACCTGGCATCCCAAAATTAACGACTGTGGAAAGATTATTCAGTCCAAAAGTTGCAGTGGGTTTCTTTTCCTCTTTTTTCCAGGGTAGGATTAGGTGGACTGATGCTGGCCAACTCTGACGCCGCAAAGCAATAACCAGCTCTGATTATCGCTTGTTTGCTCGGAGTTTCTGAGTAGAGGGTGTCGTGCCTCTTGTAGCTCGAGAGAGGAATGAACTATGAAGACGAGCTCGAAGTCTATCGCGCAGTCATTGTAGGTTATTCACTAGAGGAGAATCCCACGACCATCGGTGCATAAAGCCTTCACCAAAGTATAAGCATCGAGAGACGGAGAGAAGCCATAGTGGGAGCCACTAAAGTTGTTGGACTTGGAGGGATGGTTAGGATCCACCAGGAAGTACTCCGGGAACGAAACCACTAAAGAGGACCGCCCTGAACCAATTTATTGCTTATATAGACCTTGTTAAGTGGAGTACCTATATAGGGATCATCATTGTTACAGTTATATTGCAATATATATTGTCAACATTCTTGTATTTAATTGATTCTCTTTCCGGGTCTTGGGTTTGGACTAAGACGGACCTCGACTAACTTAGAAAGGTCAACGGAATCTTAACAAAAGCTGTCAACCCATGGCAAAAGTTTGAAGGAATATGACCATATATAAACCCATATTGTTTCAATGGGCCAATGTAAACCCGTTGCGACCCGTGAACCTGTTAGGCAGACACCGAACTTTATTTGAAAACTAATTTTAGATATGAACATTAACTTATGTATTGTTTATTTCGGTCTTTACTTGAAAAATCTATTGTGATTGGTGAGTCAAGTTAGTTTATTTCGTATCTTCGACGTTATTTCTCTCCTGGTGGCAAATTTCTATACTCTTATTAATCAATTTATCAAATATCTTGAAGTGAGACAGATGGGTCTTAAATCCCCTGGGTATTGCTTGCTATAGTAACTATGAAGGAGCATATAGGCTTCACAGACTAAAAAAATCGTAAATTGTCGTCAATATTGAAGTTCCACACTCATTTGTGATGCTGAAGAGCTTGTCTACTATAATGGCTGGCAAAACTACACCTAAAAGGTAGAGCAAACATTGTACAAAATAAAATTCTGCATATTTCTAAATGGAGGACACACTCACACGATACAGAACCAACCCTCGTTATGCGTTTATTCCTTGGACTGCGATTAACAGACAAACAATGTACAAATACAAACAACCGAACACATTGAAAATCTCAAAATGTGTTGTACTTTCACTAAAAGGGTAAGTAATTTACCTATATCACATATATATACGGACAGTGTATCACATTTCATATACTCATCCAGCTGCGCGTGTTTAGATCGATAAACCATAAAACAAATGCTCCTGCCTATTATTCATATTTTTTTTATCAGTTTCTACTAGGTCAGCGTTTTATTCGGATCAAATAAATGGAAATGGACGTGGGCTTATTGGTTTCCTGCGGCGAGGAAATAAGAGACAACAAATTCATGGTCAAGTAAATGTTTGTTGACCTCGCTCATTTACTTATTTTTCTTGTAATTACCCGTCCAATTGAACGTTTTCATTTGTCTTGACGTATTGAAGAAGGGAGAATCTAGAATGTCCTCCGACAATGTTCATAGTTTGGTCGGATGAAGAGGTAAATTAACTCACTAACCTCATATAAAAATTAGTATTAGACCTATCTTAATAGCAAATTTTTTCTTCAGAACAGCTCACGCTGACGAAGACTTTACATATCATCTGGGTATTCTGAAATTTCTTCATTTGTCAACCCGTCTTTATACCTAAATAAATTTAAAATCCTTGAAATTTTCAGACCCTATATTCCGCTAAATCCCTAAATCCCTTCAATTCTTAAATACTTACAAATTCATCAGTTAAACACCACGGCAAATGGAGCGTACTTCCGACTGGGGCTTTGGTTATCGTCACATCGATCCATACCCTTGGGTGGCGTAAATAATTAAAAAAAAAAAAATTCAGATGAATTTATCTGCCCTGTGTTTGTCTCACCTCATTTATAGTCTTAATTCTGCATTCACTTATCTGCACTGTGTTGGCCTCACCTCATAGACTTGATTCTGCTAAATTTACCTACCATGTGTTATCTTAACTTAACTTATAGACCAAATTCCCCCTTTTAATTCAGGTAACCTTTAATCGTAGGCAAGAAATTTATTTCTCTACATTGAGGTGGCACAGGCAATAACTCAAACCTTTACTCTGCATTAAGTTGGCACCGACAATAATTCAAACATTTTTGCTACGGTAAGTTGGCACCGGAAAAACTCAACTTTTTTGAAGAGGGATTAGTACATAAAGTATCATTCCAATTTAAAATATTCGTGGATTCATTTCCCAAACTTTGCCTGAGCTCGTCAGTATTTTCTTCTTTCGATAAATATTATTCTGAAATTTTCTTTGAGATCAGCTATCTAATACCCCAACCTTTTCCTTCGAGAGTAACAATTACAATAGCATTTTTCTTCGAGAGTAACTATTAAAATAGCAATTTTCTTAGAGAGTAACAATTACAATAACCTTTTTCTTCGAGAGTAACAATTACAATAACCTTTTTCTTTGGGAGTAACAATTACAATAACCTTTTTCTTCGTGAGCAACGACAACTAAAACCTTTCACGTTGAGAGCAACTATTCTAACCTTACCAACTTCATCTCAAAGACTTGCGTTGAATCTTTTTCAAGTTGTAGCGTATTTACCAGTTATCTGCTTCTGAACTTTTTCACGACTTTTCTTCCCGGCTGCAAACAATTTCGACTGCGCGACAAAGACGAAAGAGTTCCAAGATTCTGTTCCTTTTCGGAGGACCCCAAGCGCGGCAATCTTGTAAAAACCTAACCAGTGTCTCTGATTTCCCAGGTGCTCCTGAGTTTCTCGAAGGAATAATTCGAGCGGACCATCCCTCGAGTAGCTACAAATATTGTTCTTTCTATGTAGAGAGATGTCCCTTATCTGGCGGACCATCCCTAGAGGTATTTAGAAGACGCATGTTATCTCAATAGAAAGACTTCTGCTCTGTTAGAAAATATTTAATTAATTCAGTGCAGACAATTTAATTTTTTTTATTTATTAAACAATTTGCCGACTCCAATTATTTAGAATTATCATTTAAAATTTTGCAGTTTGAAAGTTCAAACTTTATACCTGCCCAACGCATTTCGACATTCAAGGAATCTGAAGAGCTTCTAACTCTGATTTAGTGCCTGCAAAATCCAGTGATCATAAATTCATTCCATGTTTCATCTGACTTTATACCTTTAATCAAGCCTCGTTATTTTACATCATAGATGATATCCTCCTTTCAGTCAGCCAGTACAAAAATGTTAGGTTAATTAATAAAAAATTGTATTCTAAAAACACTATTATACCTTCTAGCTTCATTTAGCAGTGTCTTTGCTAAAGTTTTCACAATGCAGCTAACAATTAGAACCCCTAAGGAACAATCCTTCTAATAGGAGCAATTTTTCGAACTTGTTGACTTCTAATAACACAGTTATCCTCTCACGGTGACGTCATACCGGTCTAATGAATTAACGTGACGCCACTAGGCGTTCAATTACGCCTCATCCCGGCCTACGCTAATTCGATAAGTTTAGCAAATGAGGCATATTTGTAGGGCCTATTTGCAGGGCTTATTTCACGTGGAAGGAGCTGCTGCAGGAAACTTTCTATACCATTTGGAACAAGAATAATTTAAGATTGATCATTAGAGCCTTCAAGTCGTATGTAAACTGGGTGGGTGGTTACGAATGTTTTGATGTGGAGGCGTAGTTGTTGAGGCGTAGTTGTTGAGGCGTAGTTATGTAGGTGTCTATATGAGGATGTATTGATGCAGAAGTAGTTATGGGGGTGTAGTTATGGAGGTGTATTTATGGAGGTGTATTTATGGAGGTGTAATTATGGGGGTGTAGTTACCACCATAACTACACCACCATAACAACATACCGTAACTACACCACCATGACTACACCACCATAACTACTCCACCAGATGAATATCTTATTTGTTCCCGTACCGATTACTAACTGAGAACCCCTTAGATACCACAGACTGGTTCCTAGTTTGTGCTGGGACCTTAAACCGCACGTATGTTCTGCTTACAAAGTATTCAATTAACGTTACCGCTGGAAGCGGTAAAGCTGGTCAAGAGACCTTTATGAGTGAGCCCCCTGGCCCCTGGCGTGATTCAGGGGTCCAATGGGTGGAAAGAGGAAGCCCCACCCGGGAGGTACCAGCACCCCCTCCAGAGTGACGAAGACCAAGATACCAACGGCCAAGAACGTCAGCCTCTCCAAGATGGCCAGCGCCACCTCAGCCGATGATGACCGGAGAGACGACCGCATCAACGAGTTAACCAGGAACGTCCAAGAAACCAGGAATCTAGTAGGCCAAATGGCCGGCCTCCTAAGCGCAACTGACGACCGTCTAACGAGGCTTGAGGGTCTTGTCAAGGCCATTTTTCTCCATATCCACGAACTCCGAAAGAACCAACAAACCAAATACCCCGTAACTTAGGCAAGTACCTCTATCTCTACGTCCGACGACAACTTCTACGACTCTCCACCCTACAAAAAACAACAACCGAGCTCAGAGGGCTGCAAGGAGAAAGCAATACACGTCATTTAATGAACACAACTTATTCAGCAATGGTCATACTTTTCCCGAACACCTGAAGATCACGTTTAACGCCAAAGACAAACCGGATATTTGTCCATACACTCTGCAAAAAGAGCTGGGCTCTTTCACAGGCCACCCAGTCCTGAGCGTCGACCCAAGACGACCATGACAAACGGTAAGATCCCCAGTCGTGCCGGTCCGAAGAACCGCACTGTTTTTCCTGCAAAGTAAACAATACCGGACATAGAGATTGCCCGGAGGAGGAGACTGAGAGAGCGATCCTCCAATACCAGATAGATCACGGGGTCAGGCGACGAGATGTTGAAGTCTCGATGCGCTATTCCCAGAATGACCCTCCTACCGGGAGAAAAGACCGGCACTATACCCCACCCACTTCCTCATAACGTTCAGCGAAAGTGGTGCAAGCAAAGATGCCTCTTCAACGAATCCATTTATAATGATGAAGTAACTCACCGAAAAACTTGGAGGAAAACTAGAAGACATTAAAGACAGGGAAAGAAATATCTGGCATACGTCGAAGAGTGTGAATAAAGTAACGCTGTACAAAAGATTACCCACACAAACGAACTAAAAGTTACTGTTAAAACACATCCGTCCTTCAACGATACCAGACAACTTATGTACTCCTCAAGTTACACATCTACAGCCGACCTCAGTGCTTTCGCTGAAGGTCCAGCTGAAGACTACGGAGTTACCGAAGTCCGTCAAGCAGCGTGGGTAAAATCGTGTAACGCAAGTTCTATCGCATACCAAAATACCTTCCCAGGATACAACGCCCCGGAATTCATAGTAACCCGGGCTGAACAAGGGAAAACCAAAACCTACCCAGTTGCAACATGGCCCCCAATGTGCAAAAAATGGCTTGAATACGGCCACGTCATCGCATACTGCCAGCCGCATGCACCACAACGTTGTAGGAAGTGCGCCGGCGAGCACGACAGAAGAGACTGCACAGACAGTCACCCAAAATGCTACCACTGCTCAGGCATCCATGAGGCAGGCGACCGAGACTGCCCAGTACACATGGACCAAGAAGAAATAACAACCACACAAAACGAACGCAGAGTTACACGGAAACAAGCCATCCAAATCTGGAAAGACAATAACACAAACCACCTCAACCAAACTCCCCCAACGTCATCTACACCCTCCCTTAAGAGCACTCGCAGCCGCGAACGCAACAATCACAGCAGACCGCCTTCCACCGAAGGCGGACACTCCCGTGAACACTACGACCCGGAACCCCTGGTCAAACTCTAAAAACGCGAACACCGCAAAAGCTCTAGCAAATCACGCAACCACTCAAGATTATCAAGGTCTGCGTGTGAACAGCCTTCGAAATGACCACCAAAATACTTCAGTGGAACTGCCAGGGACTCTGAAACATAAAAGACGAATTACTATCCTCAATCGCCACCCATAAACCTTTGGTGATAGGCCTCCGAGAAATCAAACTCAGAGAGTCGGCCACCTTCAGAATCCCCCAATATATCATACACCGCCGCGAGGGCCATACCAACGTATACTGCTAACGGCGGAGGGGCACTTATGATCCACCAAAGCGTACCTCACCTCCCCTTTCTCTTGAGGACAGAACTCCAAGCTATCGCTATAAAGGTATGCGTCCCAAGGCCAATAACAGTGGTATCCATCTACTCGTCACGCAGCCATGACCTCTCGGAAGCACTAATGACCGAATTGCTAAACCAACTGCCCTCGCCAATACTCCTCCTTCGAGACTTCAACAGCTACCATGAAACATAGGGATGCGTGAGAACAAACCCCAGGGGAGTGATAATGGCTAACACCATAAACACTCACAACCTGGTCCTTCTCAACGACAGACAACCCACCCGAATCACTCCCGAAAGTGAAACTGCCATCGAATTATCCATATGCTCCCCCAATCTGGATCCCCAACTCGATTGGGGAGTTTTGCCTTCAGCACACGACAGCGACCATAACTCAGTCATCATATAGCTTCTCATCGATCAACCATAAAACCCTGTCCCACAAGAACTTCGATGCAACTACCGAAAAGCCAGCTGAAAGTAATACTCAGCACACATCGCGTGGAGTGATATGGATGGCATCCCCGAAAACATTTCGGAACACGACCTCGTCGTCCAATTATACGAAAAGTTTCAAGCTGCAGTCGAGGCAAGCATTCCCCAATATACCACTTCAACCTTTTTTCCGAAACTATGATGGTGCCGAGAGGTGCAAGAAGCATGAGATAAGCGTGAAAGGCTTTACAACGCTTACCGACGCGCACGGTCCCACAGGATTAGGGCATCTGCTGTATACCGGAAAAGGGCATCTGCTGTATACCGAAAACATCGAGTGGAGAAGAAACGCGAAAGCTGGGCTCAGTTAGTCAACGCTATTAATCAAAACACCACCCTCTCCCAAGTGAGGAAAAAAATCCGACGTATCCAGGGAAAACCCGAGCGACCTATTATATCTTGACTTTGCTTCTAGAAACAAAGAGGCCTACAACAAACCTTTCTCCTTTCACGAACTGCAGTTCGCATTAGGTCATACACGTAAAACTTCACCAGGGCAAGACCGAAGGACATCAACATGATCAAAAATCTCCCAGATTGCGCCCGTGAGCACTTATTAAAAGAGTTCAACACTTTGTACTCAAACTCATTTTTCCTTATCAATGGCAGGAATATGTAATTATTCCAATACCCAAACCCTGTAAATTCCACGGTAACACACATAACTATCGCCCCATCGCTCTTTCTAGCATCCTCTGAAAGACCATGGAAAGAATGATAAATACGCGCCTCGTCGACTACCTTGATATGCATGCAGGCCTGAACAGCATCCAGTGTGGCGGCCGTAAGCGCCACTATACGACGGACCACCTTGTAAGACTGGAATCTAACATTAAACAGGCATTTGTCCGCGGGGAACACGTGGTTTCCGTTTTGTTCGACGTGGAAAAAGCATACGATACTACCTGGAAATATGGCATCATGAAGGATCTCCACCGCAAAGGGCTGAGAGGCCACTTACCACGTTATATCCACCAATTCCTGCAAAATTGCATCTTCAGGGTTAAGGTCGGTGACACCTTATCACCATCCTATCCGCAAGAAATGGGCGTCCCCCAAGGAAGCGTCCTCAGTGTCACTCTTTTCATACTCAAGATCGACCAGATAGCAGACATTCTCCCTCGCGACGGAAGATTGCTTGCATCACTATACGTGGACGACTTACAAATAAGCTACAGGCACCCTAGCCTCTTAACGATTCAACAGGAACTCCAGAAATGTCTAAACCTAGTCGAAAACTGGGCCTCCCT
>SDVV010024428.1:0-12588 GCA_016164225.1 Gammarus roeselii
GTTTTCCCGCGTATTGTTTAAACGCAGGCGACCAAATGTTTATCTGTAGTCCAAGAACCGAGAAGTTGCCCTGCCCTGGCCGCCCTGTCGGGGACGTAAGGCAAGTTGGCTCTAAACAACTTGATGTAACCAGACCAGGCCACAGCCCCCGGATTAGACGGCTTTATGCGTTGTACTGACAGCCTGTTCCAGAAAGTGTAACCCGTTTGGGTGTCTGCCCTCGACAGCCCATTGTCTGCGATAGGCCGGCCGTGGTCGTCGCATTACGGCCAGAACAATGCAAGGCTGGAGGAGCCTTCAGACTTCAGTATAAGACTAATAGAGCCTAAAAAGAAACGGGCTGGGTATTGGTGTGTTTGAGATGCGCCATCCCCTCAGATGGTGCGAGCTTTTATACCCCAATGGGCAGCTGGTGCGCACTCGTTTTCATTTCATTTTTGTTGTTTCAGAAATGGGAATAAATTAGTGACCTCTAGCTGCAGCTGGTCCAGGTTGTGTGATGTCATCTCGAACGCTCATACGTAAGCAGTCCGTACTGAACTGTAGCTGTTCTTGCTTGTTCAAATTGTGTAGGGCGGCGCGATGAGTCAACACCCCTTAGGAAATACTACCCATCTCTTACCACATTTTTAACATCCGCGGATGCGATGTGAAAGCGGATATCGCAATTTAACATCAGCGAATGCGAATATTCAACATGACATAAGCGCGATTAGAATATTCAACAAAATTACTGTTAAACAATAAAATAAAGCCAATTACAAAAAAAAAGATTCTTTTGATAAATATATTTATATTGATGCATGTAGAGACAGTGTATCACGTACCCGATTTACTAGACGAATTAAAAAAAATCATGTGAACAGGGCATCTTACTCCGCTAAGCAGAATTTTTTGAAGGAGAACAGGTGTAGCAAATGACAGTAATTGTCGAATTAAACGTAGACTTCCACCATTATCAAGGTTTCCTGCTAGCTCGATAGCATTGATTTTTATATAAATACCGTTGCTTTTGATTGGATTTAAATTAGTTCGAAAATCGTGCGATGCGTGATAGTGTTTGTTCGGGGGTTCAGCTCTATGATTACAACATTGCTCGAATCCATCTAACTGGCAACTGCTCGAATTTGTTGAGTTTTTACCTGTGATTTCGGTTTGCCACTTCTGGAAGCTCTTCTAAACAGTCATGCGAGTCGTCTTGAATCCATAGACTCTCTTGACCTTTCGTTGGGTTTGAACGTTATTTGTCTTTGCCATTTCTTCAACGGTGGCCTTGCGTTGGCTGAGAGTTGGTCGAGTAATTTTCGCTGCTATATATAATTGCCATCAATATGCAGCTGACGCCAGGTACATACGTTTCAAGCGTATACGTGATACGTCGGACATTCTGAGGATAAATGTTTGTGGAAATAAAAATATAAAGGTAGGTTCTTATTGAGACGGAGCATTGTTTCAGTTTCACACCTCTAAAACGGAACAAATTGCTTTTGATTTAAAATGTATACATTTTTTAGTTGTTCATTTACAAAACTTTATGTGTTTTAGCTTGCCAAGATTTGTAGGGTGAAACCTGTAGGGCGAAATTTTATGGTGGCAGCACATTTGCCACAAAAGGGCTTACAAATAGATTATAAATGTTATTTATGTTCGCGGACTCCTCTGCCTTAATCCTACTTTCCAAATAAATTTAGAATTACATAAAAACGATTGAAGCAATTACATTTTCATTCATAAAAAAATAACTAGACACACGTCATTATTTTGTCCGTAACGAATATAAACCGAAAAAAATACTTCTGTCGAATTTTTGTTGAATGTTTAAATTAGTATGACGGGCGTTTAAATCACTGTTGAATCAGGTAAAGTTTATTTCCCTCACCGAACATCTAGGTCATTTTCTGACTGGTGTTATAACTAGCTGCATCACGTACACTGGACAATACTACCCCACAAACTACTCATGCAGGCTGTAACGTGTTCTCAAACGCAGCCACTAAGTGCAACCAACTCAAGTGTTTGCTACAACCCCAACCTCAACCTCTTCCATACTCTCTCACAGTAATATATAAATTACCATTATTATCAAATAATTACCTAATTTCCGTATGCTCTTTCAGTATAGGTGAGCATGAGTTGCACCATTTTAGCAGATGTTTCGAGTCTGTACCTTCATGGGCGGTGGATCCACGCGGTGGGTCACGTTAATTTTCAATGTGTCACGACTGCAAATCCACTCTTTTCTCCCAGAAACAGTCGGTCAACTTCAGGCTTTGTGATGGCATCTCAAACCACATATTGATGCGTTGAAGATGCACCCTTTCTCAGATAGTACGAGCTTCTATATCCCCAGGGGTAGCTGGTGCCTGCTATGTCCTACGGCACATCTATCTGTCCCACGACTATCCCAGTAATTCATTCTTTATCTCCATCAGAAGCTGATTGAGGGTGTGACATCTCGAACGCACTTGTAGATTAAGACATGGGGATTATCCCCATCAGAGTTCTGGCACCTATGGTAAATTATTTCGTGTTTTCTCTTCATATCATCAAATGCACTATACTGCACCAGGTGGCAGCACCATCTGCTCTATTGCAAGCTAATATTTTACCTGTAACTTCACTATATTTTGTTATTCCTTAGCAACCAGAAGAACGGTTCTATATGTACCCTTCACTTCTAAGTAACCATGATACAACGTACTAGTTTTTGATCAGGAATTATGACTACGTGCAAATGTACGTAGACCCGTGCACAAAGTGTCTACGGGCATTTGCATTACGAATAATAGAATAATAGGTGCATTCGGGATGACTTCGATACGTGCAAATTGACATGTAGTCAAGCGTGTGCCAACTGCCCACGGGGGAATGACAGCCGCAGCTATTTCGAAAAGCTGCGGCTTCAATGCTCCAACGGGTAGCTAGCACGGGCTCAGTGCCATGTTCTTTTTGCAATATCTGGACGACGAAACAATATTATACTCCGAGTAGCAGATGATTTAGGGTCTTTGACGTCATCCCAGAGCAGCAATAGGTAAAATAAATATAAAACCACTCAACATGTTATGAAGTTCGAAGACACATTTTATTCCAACATTTAAATAACTTTGCCGTGATGTAAACTGGAGAGAATTTAATGGAAACAAATGAGAAGGTATTGCAAAATTCATCACCCAGATAGCACTTTGAGACTGGAGTCTATTAAATTGAAAACAATTAAGAAGGTTTATGAGATTTCATCACGCAGATGGCACTTTGAGTCTGATCAATCCCCTTCTATGCCTGTACATCTCGCTGTAGTTACAGTCTTTGCTGTCAAGATACTACGATCCATTTAATTGAAGCCGTTCCTGCATTACAGAGGTAACCGTATGTTGTTGTTACCACACCTCTAGTGTATCAGTGTCACATTTTAGCGCACAGCTGCTTGTGAGTAGTGGACGAGGAAGGACAGCTGTTTCTTAGCAGCACATCACTTGTCCACACATGCGTGGCTAAGAAAAATTAAACTGTTATAAAACAACTATGCACGGTACACTGCAGTCTACCTAACCAAGTGTCGGAAGGATTAGTATATAAATAAAGTAATTCAATCGTTACCACACATACAATGATAGTAAACAGTACCACACAAATAATGATAGTGAACAGTACCACACATACAATGATAGTAAACAGTACAGGCTGAACAAGGAGTCCAGCAACGCGAATGAACGAGGCAACGCAGCCCAGCGTGGCTCAAAATAAGAATGTCGTTTGACGATACCCTAGATAACAGATTCGCATTTACGAGTGAACACCATCACTATAATCTCTTGCAATTCCTTTAAATAAGCAATATAATGGATAATAATTATTGGGGTGGTGTATTTGATGGGCAAGTGACAGTGACCATTAATTAGTAAATAATTAGTAAAATGCACAGCATCGGTATTCGAGGCGAGCTTAACAACTGGATAAAATGCTGACTTACGGACAGACGGCAGCGAGCTGTACTTAACGGAACTTCCTCCCCTTGGGGTAGCGTTACAAGCAGAGTGCCTCAAGGATCCGCGTTAGGGCCAGTTCTCTTCATAATGCTCGCTAACGATCTCGATAGCAACGTACTCTCAAACATTAGCAAGTTTGCAGACGATACTAAGATCAGAGGAAAAGTGCAAACTGAACTAGAGTGTCAGCAGATCAAACTAGACTTGAACAAAATTGTTGATTGGTCAGAAAAGTGGCAAATGATATATAATGTAGACAAATGCAAAGTTATTCACATAGGTCCTCATAACCCTGAACACGAATATTCAATGTCTGGAAAGAAACTCATTCCCGTCACCGAAGATAGAGACTTAGGTGTCGTCTTCAACAACGACTTAAAAAGCAGCAAGCAATGTAACGATGCTGCCAAGAAAGGCAACAAAATGATAGGTATGATATCCCGCACTATCTCGCACAAAAACCAACACAGTATGCTCAAGTTATTTAATGCATTTGTTAGACCGCATCTCGAGTATGCCGTTCAATTCTGGTCTCCATTCCTTAGAGGAGACGTTGTTAAACTTGAGAAGGTTCAACGTAGAGCTACCAAACTCATCCCCTCGCTGCGGAATAAATCATACGAAGACAGGCTTCGTGAACTCAATCTTTATTTGCTAGAGAAACGTCGAGTCAGAGGCGACATGATAGAAGTGTTTAAGATTATGAAGGGTAAGGAAAACGTCGAGCGAACGAGCCTTTTCACTCTAGATACAAACGGAGGGACTAGGAACAATGGATACAAAATCGTTGGGAAACGTTTCTCACTCGACATCACGCGCAGTTTCTTCACGTATAGAGTTGTCGAAGAATGCAACAAACTTCCAGCGGAAGTTGTAAACAGCAATACAATCGAAAAGTTTAAGACGCGGCTCGATAAGTTCTACATAAATCGCTGATAAATAACTAAGCCGTTCCATTTCCTGTTGTTATATACAAACAGAAATGGCACACGAAGCTCTCTTAGACGTTCTACTTCAGAACTAATCCTCTTGCTATCAAAAGGCCACCTAGTTTGGGCCAATAGGTCTCTTAGACGTTCTACTCCAGAACTAACCCTCTTGCTATCAAGAGGCAACCTAGTTTGGGCCAATAAGCCTGTTGTTGTCTTCCTACACTTGTAAACACTAAAAAGGCACTGGGGACTGGTATTTTGGTTCCACTATGCAGAAATGTCACGTCTATAACACTATAGTTTTGATCGCGTAGATAACACTGTAGTTTTGAAAGCGTAGATAACACTGTAGTTTTGATGTAGTTGACACCACTACAGTTTGATGGTGTAGATACCAATATAATCAGATGACGTATATACCACTATAGTTTTGATGGCGTAGATACCACTATAGTCTGATGACGTAGATACCACCATAGTCTAATGACACGTAGATACCACTATAGACTGATGACGTAGATACCACTATAGTCGATGACGTAGATACCACTATGGACTGATGACGCAGATACCACTATAGTCTGATGACGTAGATACCACTATAGACTGATGACGTAGATACCACTATAGACGGATGACGCAGATACCACTGTAGACTGATGACGTAGATACCACTATAGACTGATGACGTAGATACCACTATAGACTGATGACGTAGATACCACTATAGTCTGATGACGTAGATACCACTATAGACTGATGACGTAGATACCACTATAGACTGATGACGTAGATACCACTATAGACTGATGACGTAGATACCACTATGGACTGATGACGTAGATACCACTATAGTCTGATGACGTAGATACAACTACAGTGTGATGAAGACGATATACAGATTGATAGTGAAATGGTTGTAGAGAATCTCAACAAAACGCTATAGTTTGACATATATGAGACTATATTTGACGTCATTGATACTATAGTTTGATAATGTAGACACCACTGTTGTTTTGATGGCGTAGATAACACTGTAGTTTTTAAGGAGTAGATACCAGTATGGTTGTACGACGTAAATACTGCTATGGTTTGATGCCACAGATAATACCATAGTTTTGATGACGTAGATATCACTATAGTTTTGATGGCGTAGATAGCACAATGTTTTGATGACGTACGTAGATAACACCATAGTTTTGAAGACGTAGATACCAATACAGTTTTGATGGTGTAGATAACACCATAGTTTTGATGGCGTAGATAACACTGAAGTTTTGATGACGTAGATACCACTATAGTTTTGATGACGTAGATAGCACTAAAGTTTTGATAGCGTAGATAACGTTAGTTTCGATTATTTAGATACCGCTAGAGTTTTGATGGTGTAGATAACATTTTAGTTTTGATGGCGTAGAGAACAGTTTTTTGATGACGTAAATAACACTATAGTTTTGATTGCGTAGTTAACACTTTAGTTTTGATTGCGTAGTTAACACTCTAGTTTTGATTGCGTAGTTAACACTCTAGTTTTGATGTAGATAACACTAGTTTTGATAGCGTGGATAACACTATATTTTTAATGGTGTAGATAACACTGTAGTTTTGATGACGTAGATAACACTAAAGTTTTGATTGCGTTGAGAACACTGTAGTTTTGATTACGTGGAAGCCACAATAGTTTGATAACGTAGCTAATAATATAGTTGACGTAAATAACATTATCACTGGCGTAGTTAACATTATAGTTTGATGACGACGCGAGTAGGTGGAACGGTGTGGGAGAACACAAAACGATCGGCGAGCCCTGATTCAGCTGCATCTCTTGCCCACGTGTGTTTTGTAGCGGAAGCGGTGAATACGTCATGCTCCAATGAATAACCAGATACGGCAAGTCGTCCCACCCTCATAGAACTATAGCGATCATTTAAATCTTTGAAAACTCAAATAAATATATCGCTTTCAATCGCAAATATTTTGCTCTAACATTTGTAAGAAACTAGGCCTCATAACTCAAAAAAGGATTTCGTGTACCGAAGTCAGCTTCATTCAGTTTTGTCCTGTTCCTTAAATTGTTAATTCCTTCCCTCTTTCAGTGCACCAAAATTATTATAAGATACGTCAAGGTCTCCAGGCTTTTACTCGGACAATATTTCGAGTCGTCTGTCGTATTGGATCTTTTCTCCAGGAACACAACCCAGCCTATAGATCCGTTCGAGATGCACCTTATTTCCAGACAGCGACAGCTGTAATTCCACGATGGACAGCTGGTGGACGGTCCTTCCCACGGTAATTCATAATGTGCCTAGACGACGGAACAATTCTTCACCTCCAGCATCAGCTGGTTATTGAGCTGGAAACTATACATCTCTCTCCTGTTTGTTTCCTACAACCGCAACTAAACGTACTATTAAGTTTTTTAGGAGTTCCGATATAGGATGATAATATTTCGAATAAAATATGTAAGTGTCTGCGTGCGTTTGGAGACCTCTTCATCGCAGGTGTAGGCTGAGTGACGTCATATCGATCGCTCGTACAGTGAATTAAGTCATAATTAGGTCATCGTTGCAAAGACACTCTGAACTAAATCAACGTCAAGTGCTGCATTAATTTGAGGCATATTTCAACCTATTTAAACTCAGTAACCGCGATACAATGTATTATTTTGTTGTGCGGAAATTCAACGGTTCAGATTTCCTCAAAACGTAAGGTATTTTGAATACACAAGCAATTTTAAGCTAATTTTGCACCCGCTCACTAGGAGAGTCGGTCAATTAATGATTCAGCAAGCATCACTCATAGGGCCCTTTGAATTGAATGAAACTCAATTCTGCCTTGACGTCTGGTGTACTTTATTGTGTCTGTTCTTTCTTGCATCATTGATACAATTATTCAAGCAGACAGCACTACTGCGTCAAGTTGCCGTATTCTTGATACGGCACAATTTTTATCCGCTCTCATCACCTGTCGGTTCCTCTGAACAGTCCAGCAGCCAGGCTTGGTCTCAAAATGTATTAATTGAAGAAATAGAGGTTATGAACGTATCATGAATACCGTTGAAGTTAGCTCCTCGGTGGCAATGAGAGTAATTCAAGTCATGTAGTTGAAGTCCCGAATAAACTATTCTACACGATTGATCGTTCGAAGCCAAACTACAAATTCCAACGGGAAATGTTAAATAACTTAGCAGCGACGATACCTTCGGCTACAAAATATAATGTTCTTTTGTCCGAGAGTATCCCTAGCAAACCGACCATGTTCCATCGTAATCGGTCCATCAACTTCGAGACCGCTTTTGGACACGCGAGATAGAGAGAAACAGTGGTTTATGCTGTTATCCGAAAAGAAGATTTCTTGTAAAAATAGAACCTATTTTACAGAATGGGCCTCATTTTTTTCTTTCACCAGTTCACCCAACGTTGTGAACCTAAACTCGGAGACACTGGCTCCCAGACCACCAACCATTTCTCCCACCAGCCACCCGGTACTCTGGTAACCAACCCAGAACAGTCAATTCCACGTTTGGTTTGCCTCGCTCAGTAGGTCAAAGATCTTAACGAGGCCAGATGCCGGCATAACTCGTTACCAACACTTCTGTTCTGGATCGGCGTAGATCGCTTACATTCTTTGGATGGGCGCGGGCGACAAGGAAGAATGTCCCTACAAACTTGGAGCACAGTTGCTATCTCCTAAACAGTAAGTTGTTAGTGCAGAAGTTGTTCCGTTTCTCTACTGTTATCAGAATAGTTCCGTTGCGGTCCAAACTACGTAGTGGAGATGGCGTGGCGCCGGTAATTAGGATTCAGAAAAATATTTATTTAGGTGAAGAGAGACATTCAGTACAAAGCTGAGGACAAAAAATACGAAAATTAGGATTAAGGAAGACGCTTGAATTGCTGGGATTTTCCTCTGAAGATTAATGCTGGGAGTTTCCTAGCGGAAGATTACTATTCTGGCCGTTTACGGCATGCAGAGACTTCCAGCGCATTTATTGTGCATAAATTTACTTACGACGCAATCCACATAAATATGTTAGAAAAATTGGCATAGAAAAAATAAATGTCGTGTACAACATTTACATGTCATTTTTTGGATGTGGAATAAAAATGTTACAAGCTTTCGGGTGCAGTCTCGCCGGAGCTTACAAAGTATCGATTAGATTAGATTAAGGGGGCATAACATCGCCTGAGCGTAGATGTCTCCTCCGTAGGATGCAAAGATCATCGATTCTAATAGGTTTGCACATCACTTTACCGATTTTTTTTTACATAAATCAAATTAATTATGAATCACCAAGAAAACCGTGGTCTTCCTTTGTTAAAAGTATTTACGTCAGATTTTGCAATGATGCATTTTGGTGTGAATTTAAAGTTCAGTAGTGAAAAACACCTTACACTGAGGCCGGCAGATGGGGTGGGGGTATGGGGCTAACGGGATTATGGTACACTAAAATGCTACCGTATCTATGATACTGGGCATTTTACTATTGTCCGCGGTTTAAAATCAGAATAAAATGATTTAAGATATTAAATGCCTAGAAAATAATCAAGATATCTTGTCACTCAGTAATGCTCACAAGTGGACAAAAGACCTGGATCATTCTCGAATGCGAGAAGACTTCCTCTACAACAGCCTTGATACAAAAATTCATGCAGAAATTTAACATAAGAGAAAAAAAGAGAAGAGCACATAAGTGGGTCCTACATGTGAATATTGATACATGAAGAATTGACCTGATACTAGTAAATGTTCATTCACATGTCCGTGCTTTGATTGTGTTAAGTACAATTCTCTTTTCCGTATTTTTTAACTTTATTTTAATTTATACTTTGATCCATGTCTTGTATTTTAAAGTATCGCCGAGAACCAAGTCAATTATTCATGTATTAATGTTCATTTGTAGGACCCCTTATTTATGTTTCATTTTATTCATATGAATTCAACTTGTCTTCTAACCCATTGGTCCAAATGGTAATAAAGTTTTTTTAATATTTCAGTTGCCTGCAGATGCTTCGTATTGGAAGCCGAACCGGTCACGAATAGAATTTGATTTGATCCTCATTTCCACCAGAGCCTCAACGCGAGTCATAATAGGCCCCTCCGTAGGGCTCGATGATTATGAATTCCAGTAGGCTCGCACTCCTCAGCGTGCGAGAAAAAAACAACGCTGTCAAAGTTAAACAAAATGGACAATTTTAGCAATGCCAGACGCACGCTGGTGCGCACAAGAAAGAACGGATCTTCGCTTCCAATCATTTAGAACTTCAAGAGTAATAAGTACGCACGCTATTGCGTACGATAGCGTCGTCGAGACTGGTACAAGGTTTGCGGCTACGCTAACAAAGTCAGCTCCGACAGCAACGCATCCATATATGTAGGTATGTGTGTGCACATATGAAGGTGTATTATACTGATTGTCATCCATACAATTAGTTGGGTGTGTGCACATATGAATGTGTATTATACTGATTGTTCATCCATGTATGTAGGTAGGTAAGAGCACATAGGAATGTGTATTATACTAATTGTCATCCATATAAGTGGGTAGGTGTGTGCACATATGAATGTGTATTAAACTGAATGTCTTCCATGTGTGTAGGCAGGTGTGTGCACATATGAATGTGTATTACATTTTTCGTCATCCATATATGTAGGTAGTCGTGAGCACATTTGAATGTGTATTTGTATGTGTACATGTATGATGGTATATTGGGAATTCCATTCAGTTCGATGAAGGCGAGCCAGCAGCACTCTAGAGATGAGTTGCGATGTATTCTTTTCCGATTTATCAAACTCATTCACATGTTTTTTTTTAAGATTTTCAATAACATATATCGTGTATCATGTTTTGAAACATGATGTAGCTACAAACCGGCCGCCGACAGATGCGCTGTCACGAATTCACTTTGTCTCTCGTTTCGCTAATTCAAATAGCGCATATAAAAACTAAGTTTGATGTATTATACCTAAGTATTGAAAATCCATTGCTAGACGATGGAATTAAATGATTTAATAATAATAAAAATAATACGACCTAGACCGCAATGCGGCCTAGGTCGACCCCAGTACACTTCATTTAGTCAGGTAAGACTCAGACGAAATGAATCCTCGCCTCCAATCATCTAAAACTTCAAGAATAATGTGTACGCACGCTAGGGCGCACAGGTATCGTCGTTGAGACTGGTACAAGGTTTACGGCTACACGGACAAAGTCAGCTCCGATAGCAACGCAACACAATGTTTACAGCAATGCGGTCTAGTTCAGCAGATATACAACTTTTTTATTCAGATATGATAAAGACTCAGACGAAACGAATCCCCGCCTCCATCCACTCAGAACTTCAAGAGTAATATGCACGCGCGCCAGTGCGCTCAGGTAGTATCGTCGAAATTGCTACAAGGTCACGGATTAGATCAATACGGATTAGTCACGGATTATATCAACTCCAACTGCAACGTGTCACAAGATTTAAAGCCACGCAGTCCAGGTCAACCCCTGAAACTACATATGGTCCGTGCACGCGCGAGCGAGCACAGACTGAAGAAAAAAATACCCATTCACGGATTAAATCAACTCCAACTGCAACGTGTCACACCTCCCCCCTCCTCTCACACCATGCCCTCCACACTTTCTCCCTGGTGAGGGTGTTTATTGCGTTCGTTAACGGCGAGATGCAGTTATAAAGCAATGCCCTTGCCCTCTCCCCTCCTCTCTTATCACGCTCTCTACCCTTCCTCCCAGGTGAGGGCGTCTATATCGTTCGCTAACGGCGAGATGCAGTTATAAAGCAATGCCCTGGACCCCCTCTCATACCACGCTCTCTACCCTTCCTCCCAGGTGAGGGCGTCTATATCGTTCGTTAACGGCAGGATGCAGTTATAAAGCAATGCCCTTGCCAATCTCCTCGCTGTTGGAAGGATAGGCAAGTGGAATGCGTTAAGGATAGATCTTGGAAAGTGGATGGGGATCGAGATTAGATAGATTTAATTTAGGGGTCAATCTCCATCGAAGCTCGGACTCGAGTTTCAGTTATAAGAATTGGGGCGGTAGGGGGGGGGGAGGGGCGTTGGGAAATTTGGGGGATTGTGAGTGAAGTGTAGATGGGTAGAGTGATGGGAAGCTGAAGCCGAGGGTGGAAGGGGATCAGCAGATGATAAGGGTTTAACAAGGGGAGATATGAAGGGGAAGTGCCGAGATGAGGGTAAATTTAACAGATGAAAGGGTGAGGTTTGCGTGATCAGACGGCATTGAAACTTGTACAAGATGAGAGTAGGCGAGAACAATGAAGATGGAAGGGAAATGATGCAAGAGGGGTGCATGGGGAGAGAGGGGTGCATGGTGCGAGAGAAGTGCATGGTGCAAGAGGGGTGCATGGGGAGAGCGAGATGCATGGTGCAAGAGAAGTGCATGGTGCAAGAGAGGTGCATGGTGCGAGAGGGGCGTATGATTCCAGAAAGGGGCATCAGCCGAGAGGGGTACATGATGCGAAAGGGATGCATGGTGCGATAGGGGTGCATGGTGCGAGAGGAGTGCACGGTACCAGAGAGGGGCATCACACTATGCCCCCTTTCGCATGATGCAAAAGGGGGCATGGTGCATGAGGGGTGCATGGTGCGAGAAGGGTGCATGGTGCGAGAGAGGTGCTTGGTGCCAGAGGGGGGGGGGG
>SDVV010024429.1:0-12588 GCA_016164225.1 Gammarus roeselii
TCATTATGCCAGTGACAGGCATTCATTATGCCAGTGACAGGCATGCATCACGCCAGTGACAGGCATGCATCACGCCAGTGACAGGCATGCATCACGCCAGTGACAGGCATGCATCACGCCAGTGACAGGCATGCATCAAGTCAGTGTCAGGGCATGCATCACGCCGGTGACAGGCACGCATCACGACGGTGACAGGCACGCATCACGACGGTGACAGGCACGCATCACGGCGGTGACAGGCACGCGTCATGACGGTGACAGGCACGCGTCACGACGGTGACAGGCGCGCATCACGCCGGTGACAGGCACGCATCACGCCGGTGACAGGCACGCATCACGCCGGTGACAGTCATGCATCACGCCAGTGACAGTCGTGCATCACGCCAGTGACAGTCATGCATCACGCCGGTGACAGGAGCGCATCACGCCGGTGACAGGCATGCATCACAATCATTGCTAGGCATGCATAGCGCAAATGAGAGTAATACATCACGACAGTGCCAGATATGAATCACGACCGTCAGGTATGCATCATAACAGTGATAAGAATTCCACTCGCATGTTCTAGTTATTCAACCTGCCAGTGCCAGGCACACATCACGCTAGTGACATAAGGCATCACGCCAGTGACGAGCCCGCATCGCGCCAGTTCTAGTTCTGAATTTGATTTGATTCTCATTTCCACCAGAGCCTCAACGCGAGTCATATTAGGCTCCCCCGTAGGGCTCGATAATCATGGATTCCAGTAGGCTCTAACGCCTCTGTGTGCGAGAAAAACAACGCTGTTGAAGTTAGAAAAATGTTAACATATTAACAATGTCAGACGCACGCTGGTGCGCACAAGAAAAATGTTTAAACGAAAAGGATTTCCGCTTCCAATCATTTAGGACTTCAAGAGTTATATGTATGCACGCTAGTGCGTACAGGTAGCATCGTCGAGACTAGTACAAGGTTCAAGGTTACACGGACAAAGTCAGCTCAGACAGATACGCAACAAGGCCTAGAATGCTACGCGGTCTAGGTTGATTATAGTACACTTCATTTATTCAGGTAACTCAGAAGAAACGAATCCTCGCCTCCAATCATTTAGAACTTCAAGAATAACCTGTACGCACGCTCGTGTGCACAAGCATCATCGGTGAGACAGGTACAAGGTTTACGGCTACACGGACAAAGCCAGCTCCGACAGCAACGTAACACAATGTTTACAGCTACGCGGTCTAGTTCAGTAGAGATACAATGTGTTTATTCGGGTATGATAAAGACTCAGGCGAAACTAATACCCGCCTCCAACCACTCTAAACTCCATGAGTAATATACACGAGCGCCAGTGCGCACAGATAGTATCGTCGAAATTGGTACAAGGTCTATGGCTTCACGGATTAGATCAACTCCATCCACAACGCGTCACAAGGTTTTGTAGCTACGCAGTCCAGGTCAACCCCAGAATTTGATTTGAGCCTCATTTCCAGGTCAACCCCAGAAACTACAGATGGTCCATGCACGCGCGAGCGCGCACAGACTATAGAAAAACGCCCATCACAAAATCACAAGCAGAAACTCCCGCAGATATACACCAGCATTATTATACTTGACAAAATTGTGGATCATGAAGAAGAAAGTAAGGGGAGGTTCGTCATGGGCAGAAAAACTGCTCAGATTATTGGTTTCGCACTTACTGTTCAAGGGAATAGGGTGGAAGGGGGGGGGGCTTAGGTCCCTTGGGTCCCAAAAGAGCCCGATGAATCCTGGAGGGTAACCCAAGTCCCCCGGGTCCCCGAGACCCCTCGTCTCAGCTCATCCTGGCTTGTCTCGAATCATTTCGGCCAGTCTTGGCTCGTCGCGACCTACTCGACTCGTCTCAACATGTTTCGATTGGTCTCGCCGCACCTTGACCAGCCTCGACGTGACCCTCGCCTTCGGTGCCAGTAATCCGTGGACTGTAATAATCAATTGTTCTACTCAAGTATTGTACATGTATACATTTGTTCTGTGTATGGGGTTTAGAGAGTGGGGAGAGGGAAGCAGGGGTCGCAGGCTTCAGAGGGGCCTTAAGCGGGTCTTAAAGTTTCTCAAGGGGGTCCCAAAGGGTCTCAAGGGTGTCCCAAAGGGCTCCGGAAGGGTTCAAGTGGGTCCCCCCAAATCCTCCTGGTCTTCCAAGTCCCCCGGGTTACCGAAACTACCGGGTCCCTTGAGTGCCGCGGGTCCCACAAGTACCCCCCATTCCCGGGTCACCTTGTCTCAACCAGCCTCGGTTCGTCTCTACTCGTCGCCTTGTCAGTAGACTACTCCACTCGCCTCAACCTGCCTCGGCTCGCCTCGTCCCCTCGTCGCACAGTGCCATTCAAGACTTCCACTCTCCAAGATCACCATCAACATCAACATTATTCTACCTTTTAGCCATCAAAACGCCTAGCTGTGCTTGGACATTCGTTAGGCGCCCGGGAGAGCGCAAATTCTCCCACCGTAGGTTGGACTATTTATTTATTATTTGCTTCCATGTTCCACCGGAGTCCCAACGCGAAGTTGATGCAGACTCCCTCGTAGGGCGGTGTAGGTTGGACTAAACTAACACACCGCATAGTCCACTTAGGGCCCCTACGGTCGTCTAACGATACATAATTATATAACTAATCCAAAATCGATCAACATGAAAATGGGCACATAATAATAATAATAGAGCCCACTAAATAAGAAGGAATGAAATACTACAATAAAGTGTTAATGATCTATAAAATGAATATTGATCCATCCATCCCAAGGTAGTTCTGAAACACACCAGGACCAAGAATACACAATGTCAATACAGCAGTACTATGTGTAATTTGATCACTCAAAGTTTGTTTGACTACAGATTTCCCAGGCCCAAACAGCTGATGGCTGCAGCAACACCTCTTCAACTGTGCACGGGTTGAAACCCTAGTTTCAGTTGCTAAAATTCATCTTCAAAGGTAGCGCGACGATAGCTGAACCTCTATGACATTAACCAAGGTATATAAGAAGCAAAATATGGTGGGATAACCGGTTAGAGGCCCATATCCCTCGCCAAATTTTAAGCTTGGAGAATATGGTCTGGATCGAGCAACAGTGAAGAGCGTGTACCACTGGTTATTTAGTCCTTACTGTTCAACAAGATTAGATTAGACTGTGGGGAGCTGCAGAACAAGCGGATTTTTAAAATTACACGTGGCGCTAGGCTGCAAATATCAACGAATAACAGTTTTTCATTAAAGCACTTTCGTGTTCCTAAAAAAGTAACATCAACTTTGGTCGCACGTGTTCCTAAAATTATCGCCAACCCTCTAGTAATTAAAACTTTAAAACATCAACAACAAAGACATGAAGAACAGTAACAAACGTCATTTCTATCATTGCAGCTTCAAAAATCTATTCCGTGGAGTTTAAATTACGAAATATCTTTGAACTGCCAAGGTTTACTGAAACGAGTATCAATCAAGTAAGTCTTACACAAGGCTCAACACGAACTAATTATCACATTACTGGTTACAAAAGTGTTTAAAAAAGTTCAGAATTACGTTAAAAAGTCGAATACTTACACGCTAATACGAAGTGGCGGCAGTCTAAAATATAATTAAATGAACTTGCATTTTTAAACAGCTTTAAAATACACGTTTCTAAACTATTGATGCTTTTGTAGTTCTAGTCATCAAAGAAATAGTTCCAGTAGTCTTGTTCATCGCTTCTAAAATAGTTGTCCATCAAGTTTAAACAAACGAAGAGAAAAAACTGAAGGACTGATTACATACGAGCGCGTTTGGGAGGCATTATTTGAGAATGGATCAAAAGACTTTCATTAATGATCATTGATGTTCTGGCAATAAGTATTACAGTCATGTAGAATCTTGAATATCCAACGATGGAAAACCATTATTAACATTATCTTGGTTGTCTGTTCTAGTCTGTTTTGTATGGTTATGAGATTAGGGTTGTTTGCAGAGGTCACAGGCTTCTACGCAAAGTGTTCCTTAGTACTGTTTACGAGGCCTTTATCGCAAAGCTCCCATAGAGGCCTTCCCGCAAAATTTCCCTCTACCCTTCCACGCGAAGTTCCTCTCGAGGCTTCCACTCAAAGCTTCTCCAAAGGCTTCCATGCGAAGCTTTCCTCGACGTTTCCATGCAATGCTTTCCTAGGGGTTTCCACTGAAAACTCATCTCGAGGCATCTACGTGAACCCTTCCTCATGACTTCGACGCAAGGCTACCCTAGAGACGTTCACGTGAAGCACCCTTCGAGGCATCCACGCGAAGAATCCCGTGAGTTTGAGGCATCACGTGGAGCTTCCCTCGAGGCTCCCTTGCGAAGCTTCCCTAGAGCATTGCAAGCAACGTTTCCCTCGAGGCTTCCCACAAGGCTCCCGCGCGCAGCTTTCTTAAAGGCTTTCACGCGAAGTTTCAATTTGCGTAGCACGCGATGCTTCACTCGAGACCTACACGCAACGCTTCCCGTGAGGCTAACAAGCGCCGCTTTTCTTGAGGTTAACACACGAAATTCCTCCAGAGGCATTCAGACAAATTGTCTTTTGGGGCTTCCATTATACTTTATTGAAAGCTTCCGAAGGACATTTGGTATGAGTGGCCCAAAAATGTTTTTGCCGTAGTGTCGTTGGTAAAAATCTTCAGTTATATCATGCATGAACGAATGCTGATGTTGGCTTAAATAAATTAATGGAAGGACACCAGTCGTGTCGGGTTTCGATGGTCGGGTACTAACGTCTAGAATACAAACGATTGGTAGAACCACCAGAAAATTCCGCTGGGACTCATGCTCCAGAAGCCGCGCTTTTGTCTTTTGAAAGGAGTGGAATCTGTGATCTGCATTGATTATCCGTGGACTGCTTATGTTAATCTTGCAGATTCAATGAAATTTTAGATGTTTAAAATAGTTAAAAATACATATATTGAAGGCTTTGTAAGTCCAATTTGTAAAAATAGTTTAAGACCCCACTTCTTATTTCATGGCTATCATAATTAACATAGATAAAAAGTTCAAAAGAAACGACAATCCAAGTGTACACTTTCTGATCGAAACTCATCAAAAATGTTGACCAATTCTACACGTAAGTTTTTTCGTAATATGAAGTTTTCAACCTCCTTAACGTCATTGACCTCCGAATGAAGGTATCTTAATTCAGGGAAAACACGGATCAATCGTTTCAAAAGTGTTGCAGTGCATACAAATTTAGGTGTGATGTACAAAAGTTCTAAGCTTGGTAAGCACGTTGAGGCTTCAAATTTATTGAATATGAAGTTCATCAATTGGCAAAACGCGTCCAAATTGACGAAGTCAAGAAACAAAGACTGGAGATTGCTGCCCTTGTGAAGGAACAGCGAAAGGCCTCTAGGGTCGGCGAGCTTGTAGTACAAGACGCGAAGGTTTGAAAACGGGGGTACTACATTGTCCTTTTCGTAATCTGGTGGACTGTGATCCAAGAGAGGCAGGAACTTGTGCTTTTCATAGCAGTAATCTTGTAAAGACAGTAATTTTAGGTTTGTGCAGATTGAGCCGAGCGTCTTAATATCTTTTGTTGTAAAAGTCTCTCTTGTTAATTCTAGAGATGATAATTTTCCAATTATTCTTCCAAATTCAATGCTCGTTATCGGACCCTCCATCCATTCAATTCGAAGACGCGAGAGATTTGGAAACATTTCTGTTGAAGGGTCTGTGGGAGGCTTATAATCAGGCTTTGTTTCCGATGAGGGTGGTTCCGTCGTATCTGTTGATAATTTTTCCCATTTTAATATGGACAGCTGAGATATTTGGGGGCAAGTTTTGTTAGCAGAAAGTAACGAGTGCCTATTAGGAAGGGAAATGGAACTTAAATTGATATTAATTAGTGTTGGGTTAATTAGCAAGGCGGCACTCAAAAAATGCTGGTTGTACTCTAGCCGTTCCAAACGAGGAAGATTTTCCAGTAGTCTCATAACGTCCCTGCTGCTTAACCCAGCATGATATCTTTCGTTGTCATTTCTGCGTAAATTATTGAGAAAAAGTGACGTGATTTTCGGCAGATCCCACAGAAGCTGAAGAGAATTAATTGTAATAGTTACAGGCAACGGGACAACACTAACTCCGCGTCGACTTGCAAATTGTCGAACAAGTACTCTTCTCGATCTCTCGCATTTTGATTGATTAATAGACGACTTCAAACTGGCTAGGTGGAAAGTTTCTGCATATATTGGATTTATTCCTCCAACTGTAACCTCTAAGGTCCGAGGGAAATTGTCTCTAAACTTTCTGACACGTATTCTGAAATACTGTCCATCAATTCGAAATTCTGAGTAGGCCTTTGCTATGTAGTGACTAGTGCTGGTAGGTGCCGGAAGAGTGAACGGCAAATCTCTAATGACCAACTCGTCATTGATAGTTGGGTCATATGGTGGAAAGTACAACACCCCCGAATTACTGCTCCCTATAGCATCATTAAAAGGAGAATGTGTCTGCTGGCTCTCACAAGATCTGCGCAATCGGCAGTCAAGGATGGTCAACTCGGGGCAGTATTTCACGACGGCGCAGAGCACTCTATCTTTAACGAGAAAGTTCAAGCTCACTACTTTAAGCTTCGGTAGTAACTTCAGAAAACTTTCGACGAGATGAAAATTCTGGTCATCGTCTGCGTCCAGTCGTCTAAACGAGGCAACGGTTACGTTCTCCCGGTCGGCAGGTGTGAAGAAGGTTTCGTCGGACAGGATCCTAAGAATGGCTTCTACGGATGTGCTGGTGACCAGTATCTTCCCTTTCCGTACAAACAATGGGAAGAAAAGAAGAGAGAGGACAGGGTTGCGATGCCAGTTGGTAGCCAGAGCAAGTTTGCTCACATGTGTGGGATATCGCATGGAGTAGGTTTCAAAAAACCGAACTTGTATTTTGACGTATTGCATCGTCGTACTTCTAATTTGATGTGCAAAACTGATCTTCTCAAACATTGACAGAAGGAGCTTGAAGCAAATACGGTAGAGGGTCATTTTTTTCAAGTTTCCTAGCCTTTTATGTTCAAATCGGATGACAATGACGGTGCATTACCACATATGCATTCAATATCATGAAAAGCATTCAAGGGATTTAACAATCCTTGCAGTTGCTGCACTGGAAAGTAGGAGCAGGGTTTCAAATTCTTCAATTTTTCCAACCGACAACGTGCTGAATGCTTTATTCCTGGGATCACTTTACTAGGAATGAACATGAAGTTCAAATTTGAATGAGATTAGTTTCTTTGGGGTATGGTACCTTGACGTTTTTATACGCACTCTTGCATCCTCACAATCTTCCAAGCTACTAAAGTAATGCACTATAGATAAACGAATAAAATAATTTACATCTGCAAGCAAACAAAGGTAAAAAAAATCATCAACGCGGTCTCGCATTCCAAATTATATGAATTGATAAAATATCTGTATTATCCTATTACTGTTGTTGCCAAATAATGAAAATGAACGCACGCAACTGCTCTCAAACTAGTCAATGAGACGACCACAACACATGGATTCGATTTTTAAGCCTCATTTCCACCGGATCCTCAATTGACGAAAGGACAATTTTGTCTCACACATAACTCATTCAAGAAAATAAAGTAATAGTAGTAGTTGCTTCAGTTTTCCACCGGAGTCACAACGCAAAGTTAATGCAGACTCCCCCGTAGGGCAATTGATGACTGGCAAAGTAGGAGCAGCGCAGATTACGAGTAGGTTTAATGTAGATACAAAGTAAGTTTTACGTAGATACAGAGTAGGTTGAAAGCAGATTCAGAATAGGTTTAACGCAGATACAGAGTGGGCTTAACGTAGATACAGAGTAGGTTTAACGTAGATACAGAGTAGGTTCAACGTAGATACAGAGTAGGTTCAACGTAAATACAGAGTAGGTTCAACGTAAATACAGAGTAGGTTCAACGTAGATACAGAGTAGGTTTAACGTTGATTTGGGAGGAGGAGCAGCTCAGGTTTCAGGATTCAGAGGGGCCTCATGAGGGTCCACTGATCCTAAAGATGGTCCCGCAGGGTGTCAAGAGTGTCCCTAAGGGCCCCAGAAGGATCCAAGTGGATCCCCTAAAATCCTCCTGGTCTTCAGAGTCCCCTGGGCTCCCGAAACCCCGGGTCCCAGAGTCACGCGGGTCCCACGAGTACCTCCCTTCCCTGGGTCACCATGTCTCAACCAAGCTCGATATATATAATAATAACCAATGCAATATTTATCATCTGAAAAAAGGGCAGAGAAAAATAATCGAGCCCACGAAATAAGAAATAATAATATATAGTGTTAATTATCTACAAAATGAATAATCATCCATCCACCCCAATCAAGAAAATAGTTTACGGACGCATGGCGGATTTTAGGCAGCCCTTATTACGAGGGTATAAAATCTTCCGTATCAGCACACTGAGTTCCACTGTCGTGGTAGAGTGATGGACGGCGTTCGTGTACCTTGTAGGTATTGTATTGAAAAGGCATATGCTTCTATAAATTGTACGTGTAGTTATTGTGTAGATATATTTTCTGTAGGTGATGTTAAGTTCTAGTTATAGTTAATTGGGCCTCTGGAAAATGGAGGAATGATTGTGAAAATATCATTACTAAATTTGAGCGCTGGTAGAGATGTTGAATGGTTATATCTACATGTCATAGGAATAATGTGATATCAAGGTTTTGCCACTTCAATGAAGACCCTTGATGAAATAATAATTAGGATAATTAGTTGTAATATAGAAAATTAAAAAATTCTAAAATCCTTATCCGTAAATATTGCATCTAGGAATGGTTATTGTCGATTCCTGCTCCAGCTCTTGGACAATGGCTTGTATCAAGTTTGGTATAGTACATTGGTTTCACGTCCTGCTAAGTGGGTATCGGATAGGAATATTTCAGTTTATATTGTTGTGAGAGATTATTGGTCGGTTGAGCTGTCAATGTAGGATTTGGTTCCATTTTGATTTGGACCTCATTTCAACCGGAGCCTCAACGCGAATCATCGAACGCTTCCCCGTAGGCCTTCCCCGTAGGGCACGCGAAGATCCGTCGATTGTGTGACCTCGAAGTGACCTCGTAACAGCGAGGTCATGTAAACACTTCAACTGTGGCTCTAAATGCACGCTGGTGTAAAGGATTAGGCACACTTTAACTCTTGATATAAATGCACGCTGGTGTAAAGGATTAGGCACACTTTAACTCTTGACATAAATGCACGCTGGTGTAAAGGATTAGGTACACTTTAACTCATGATATAAATGCACGCTGGTGTGAAGGATTAGGCACACTTTAACTCTTGACATACATGCACGCTGATGTAAAGGATTAGGCACACTATCTCTTGATATAAATGCACGCTGGTGTGAAGGATTAGGCACACTTTAACTCTTGACATAAATGCACGCTGGTGTAAAGGATTAGGTACACTTTAACTCTTGACATAAATGCACGCTGGTGTAAAGGATTAGGTACACTTTAACTCTTGACATAAATGCACGCTGGTGTAAAGGATTAGGTACACTTTAACTCTTGATATAAATGCACGCGGGTATGGAGGATTAGGTACAGTGTTTTATAGGCCCATGATAAATATGGTCATCCACTTGAGGGCATCAGTGTTACATTATTTAGGTATGTGTTATAAAATAAGCACCTTAAATTAATTTGTATGTTTTTTTGCTTTCTATATTGGTGGTTTTCCAAGCTTTTTTTTTGAGCGGGAAACGTTACATTGTATGTCTTCATTATTAATGTAGGTTTAGGTGATAGCAGAGAATTTGAAGTATTTATTGTTTGTTACCGAATAATTTTTTTGCTTTGTATGTTCTCGGTAGAGTTTTACTGTAGGAATAAGATTTTCAATTAAATTTTTTCAGGTTATTTGTTCAGTTTGAAATTAGTGAAAGGTTTAAGAGTTTATGTAAAATATTGGTATAATTTCAGATTGATAATAAACCATGTGGTGTAGGATTAGCCTTGGTAGGTCGTTGTGTTAGAAGTTGTTGACTTGGATGTTGATTAAGAAGGTTTGTCTCGTCTTAGTTCAATTAAGGAGAAAAATGGTGATCCCTTCAGGGTTGTACTGTGCAATTATGTGTTCATAGGATTATTCCAGTTTTCAGTTGTTAAATTCATCTATATCGGTTGCTGGTTTGTTGGGTCATTTACGTTGTTTATTAGCCAGGTCTTTGTATGGGTACGGAAGGCTCTTCTTGTAGATCTTTATTATATATGGGGCTTATAGCAATGGTTGAGCAACTAAATGGTTTCTCTAATCACATATATTACGACTGAAGCCTTTTCAAGGGCTTGTATCTTTTGTATTTTTATAAGATAACTCAGGTTCATTTCTTGCAAGTTATTTATTCATATGGGCTTAGGCCTCGGTATACATGCAAGGAATTCTGTACTTCGGAAGGTTAGTCTCGTTTGTGTTGGTTAGTGCTGAAGGCTGGGCCATGATAGAATTAAACAGCATTTGTTATTATGATTGGATCATTTATTAGGTTTGTATTATTATTTGGGCCTTGTAGCCGGGGCTTTAGAATCTTGCTACCGTATCCACCGCGTGTCGTAGAAGGCGACTAAAGGGGCGGAGCGAAGGGGCTAGAAATCCCGTTCTCTGTAGTACCTTTCCTCAAAGACGGCAAGACGAGCGGGAGGAGGAGAGGCACACGCCTCTCCGAACCCTATTGTTAGGGTCGCCGAATGTGCATAGCGCTACCGAAAGGAAGAAGGGGTCCTCAAGATTGATGTGGGTGAAAGTTAAGTTAGGCGTAGACAGATGGGCGTTTGTGAGTGCTTATGGACCTGGCAGCGAGAGGAGTGAAGAGGAGAGAGAGCAATTCTGGACTGACCTGAGTGAGTGTATTGAGAGTTTTGGAGGTCATTACAATGTAGTTGTACTGGGTGACCTTAATGCGAGAGTTAAAAATGTAGTGGTGGAGAATGTGATAGGAGGGTATGGTGTACCCGGTAGAAATGTCAGTAGAGAAAACCTGATAGGTCTGTGTATGGAGCAAGAGTTGGTGGTCGAGAACAGTTCGTTCAAGAAGCAAGATATTCACAAGAAGCGAGATATTCACAGATGGATTTTGTGATGATATCGAGGAGAGTGGTGGGGAGGCTGTTGGATGTGCGGGTGTTGAGAGGGGAGGGTGGAGGAGTGTCTGACCATCTGCTGGTGGAAGGAAGATTATGAGTGGAGCAGAAGTGGAAGGGCAGCAAACGAGTGGGAGGAGGGAGAGAGGTAGTGAAAGTGAGTGGACTGAATGTGAAAAGTAGAGCCGAGGAGTTCCAGCAGGCGTTGAAGGAAGAATACGACAACGGGAGAGGAGAGGACCTGAGAGATCTGGAGGAAGAATGGGAGACGTTAAGGGATGCGTTGCTGAGATGTGCGAAGAAGGTGTGTGGTGAGCGCCGTGTGGGAGGGTGCAGGAGGAAAGGCTGCGAGTGGTGGAACGAGGAGGTCAAACTGGCGGTGGCACGGAAAAGAGGAGCGTTTGAGGGGTGGTTGCAGGTGAAGTCGGAGGTGGCTCATGCAAGCTACAAAGAGAGGAGAAACGAGGTGAAGCGGGTGGTGAAAGCGCCAAAAGGGACGCTGATGCTAGGTGGGGCAGATGGTTGTGCCAGAATTTTGAGGAGAACAAAAAGATGTTCTGGAAAGAAGTGAAGAGGATGAGAAAGGGAGAGACCGGAAAGGAGGAATTGGTGAAAGATGAAAACAGCCAGTTGTTGTTGGAAAGTGGTGATGTACGGAAGAGGTGGGCAGAGTATTTTGATGAGTTGTTGAATGTCGAGGATGACAGAGAGGCTGACGTTGTTGCTGTAGTTGGTGTTGCTCGGATGCCTGTTTTGGGAGAAAGACTTGTTGCGGACATTACCAGGGAAGAAGTGCAGGAGGCGGTGGACGTGATGAAAGCAGGGAAAGCCCCTGGTTTGGATGGCGTTGCGACCGAGTGCCTGAAGAAGGGTGGAGTAACGATTGTCGAATGGTTGGTGAGGTTACTGAACTTGTGTTTTGTAGCAGGCGTGGAACCGAGTGAGTGGCGCAGTGCCTGCATTGTTCCGCTATATAAGGGCAAAGGAGATAAAAATGAATGCTGCAACTCGAGAGGTATCAGTCTGTTATGTGTGGTTGGTAAGTTGTACGGGAGAGTGCTGATCAAAAGGATTAAAGACTGCACGGACTGCGCAATTGGAGAGGAACAGTGTGGCTTTAGGAGTGGTAGAGGGTGTACCGATCAGATCATTGCAGTGAGACAGGTCTGTGAGAGGTACCTTGCCAAAGGAAAGGATGTGTTCTGGGCCTTCATGGATCTGGAGAAGGCATACGACAGGATTGACAGGAAAGCGCTGTGGAGGGTGTTGCAATTGTATGAAGTGGGCGGACATCTGTTGAAAGCGGTGCAGAGTTTCTATGCTAGCAGCCGAGCATGTGTCAGAGTGGAGAGCGAGGTGAGTGATTGGTTCACATTGAAAGTGAGACGGAGACAAGGCTGCGTGATGTCTCCCTGGCTGTTCAACCTCTATATGGATGGAGTGGTCAGGGAGGTGAACGCGAGTGTGCTGGGTCGTGGCTTGGAACTGTTGGAAGCGAATGGGCGG
>SDVV010024430.1:0-12588 GCA_016164225.1 Gammarus roeselii
TATATATATATATATATATATAGGTACAAAAATTTATAAAGATTGGTAAAAACTATAGAGTCAAGTGGATAGGTACGATATGAATAAAGCTTAAATCAATGAGGAAATGCATGAAAAAAGTATGAAAACGGGGAAAAAATGTACAAAAGCCTTGGTTAGATTATGTTAAGATAGGTTAGTGGGGGGTAACGATTACGGCCATCATTACAGACCTATAGTGAAAAATTCTACAGTGGATCTGGTGAATGCTCGAATATGTCATATATTCTGAATTGGAACGCAATCTCATGACAAAGCCTGAAATAATCAATAACTTCTAAGTGTATAAACTGCAAACGGATCACAAACAGTTTTAAAAGTAGGACATGCGGGAATTAGCATAAGACATGCGAGGGAATAAACTTAAAACATGCGAGGGGATAACATAATTGAGATGTACATTAAATTATTGAAGAATTATAACACTAACACTGTACACAAATCAGGTAGGTTAATTCTTCAAGACGACATGGAACCGCACCCAAATCCAACATCGAGAGGTAAAACCTACCTATATTTTGGAACATTACATCCAATAAGGCGTTTTTTATACCCAACATTCCTCAAAATTAGGCGAATTTATATCAAATACAGTTATATTCCTATGATAACCGTTCAAAAACGTGTAACAACTGTAAATATAGCTAAATAAGATTCTCTTCTCGACCCTAACCAACAATGCTTAAATATTATACAAGATGTATCCTACCACACCCAGATGATAAATCCTACGGCAATATGGAAGGTGTATGGTCAATCAATATATGATGCAGATGTACATTACCGCTCTTGTAATAAATATAAGTAAAATAATTCTGTACCTGAACTCCTGAGGTGAATTGAAGCAGGACTAAGATCACATACTAACATAAAGAGCCATACCGAAAATATCCGACATTTAACACTGAGTTTATGCGTAATAAAGAAATAATACTACAATAACCGTTCAAATCTGAAGAAATTCCTGAACCTTACAGAGATATAATATCTATAATAGGACAAAAACAAGCCCACTGTGTAATAACAACGAACTCTACAATGCTTTACTAGCTCACTTCTCAGCAATCTACCACTAATATATAACAAATTTAGAGTTAACACCCAGTCATGGTACAAAACCTCAGACCTACCATGCATCTGTTTAGTCCATCATCTCGGAACAACGTCGAGCAAAGTCACATCCTGGACATAACCAAGAATCTATACACAGGTACAGGTGTCAAAAATGGGACTGACATGAGTTTCAACGAGTGTGGCATAACAATCTGGGCATCTGTTCACTAATGACCTAAGTAAATCACTACAACGATAAGCAGCTTGTCGCATAACCTATCTAACAAACCCATGGAACTTAAGATCGACGTCCACAAGAACTTACAAATTCACATTGAACATGGATGAACTCCAAATGACACCCGAAGAGTGTAAGCCATCTCTACACCAGGACCAATCCATCCAGTAAATCGTCTTCTAAAACGGTAAACTACACATTTGCTAGGGTTCAATGACGAAATTCCACAAAGATGCAGTAGTACGAACTTACACCTCTTAAACATACATTCCTATGATTATCGTGGGAAAATTAATATAAAAATAATAAAAAAAACTACGTAATTCTTTTCTCTGTTCAAATTACCATTTAAAAATGTAATACATTATGGTATCCATCATAGTATATCGGTCTACTTATACAAATAAACGTAAACGCAACGAGCTTTTGGCTAGAGGAAGTATGGTCCTACAATCTAATTATCTATATATTTAATATCCAAGTCAAACAATGTACCAGGATGTAAAAGATAGATAAAACAATAAAAATATACAACATGTAACTAAATTATACCTGAAATACCATTCTACATTACAGGTACAAACGTAATATCCCTATAATTGTATAAAATACCCAATATCTGGCATCAAAGATGAAAACTCTACAGAGAACATACAAAACTGAATGAAATATACTAAAACTCTCGAGTTATAATGATGCAAGAAGATCAAATCTCTACCATACCCAAAAGATACATTGAAAACCATGGTGTATGAGAAAAAAACTAGCATGTAATCAACCAAACCACTAACGTAAATAAGTTGCCAAGACATGCGAGCAACATACGCTGAAACCTATAGTAAATAATGTGGAATACTTTTCCTCCTATAGTCTGAACAAAATCTGATGAAACTACTCTCCCACTCAGTCCAAAACAGGGTTAAATTTACATTTTGTTTTAAGTAACCATGGCTTAATCGTAGCAGAATGTCGTATATACACATAAATACCAAAATGATGCATTAAAAGACCAATTAGGCCAGAAAAAAAATGTGCTACATGGAAGATGCAAACCTAAAATATTTCTTAAAATTTTTTCTAACTGTACGAGATAACTATTCATAATTCCAAAATCAATACAAATTCAACGTATATTAACCGATTATTACTAAGTATACATAATACAATATAATAGCTTACAATTGATCCATATCGTTCAGGTACTCTCACAATTGGAACACCGATATATCTGGTTCAAACCTGGATAATGCGTTATGGGGTAGATAGATTCTCGTAACGAAGCTGCCCTTATCAACCCGAAATACAAACCTCAACTCGCCAACTACCAGACTAATAAACACAAAACGTAGCCTAAATTCAATATCAAGTTGGTACCAAGCATCCAACCGCCAAGAATGAGTCAATTATACCCCCCAATTAGATAAGAATATGAACATAATATACCCTGAAAATATATAGAATTATAATCCAGACATAAATATTTAACGATCCATACACTGAGACATAGCAAACATGCCTCGGAAATAACTGATAAGACAAAGAACAGGTAAGAGCAATCTCACCTAATTTTCCACGGACGCATCCAACTTTTTGCCCGAGGGACCCCTATACCCCACCCTCCAGAAAATTGTTATAACACTATCCCTACCAGAACCGAATAAATATATATAACGGGCAACAGGTTCTGACCAATTATACCCCAATACAACCATCTAAAGAAGGAAAAAACAAAAATACAATCAACCCAATAAATGAAATGAAAATTGAAATGTTCAAACAAAAAAACTGCCAATCTACCCCGCAGCCCGCCAACCCCCCTCCACCCCCCTTTGTGTTGTCCGCTTTCCGCTACCCTCCGCGCCGCCCACCTTCGACCGCTGACTCCGGTATACCCCTGCCCCGCCGCCCGTATGACCTTTTAAGGGCCTTTCACACTACTGGTGTGACAGGCCTCCAGAAAACGCCTGGGATACAGTTTGTCCTCCTTCTATAGCTCCGCTATGTTATTCCATTCGAAATGATGGTCTGTCGTATACGTGTGTTGGTAGAGTTGGAAAGTTTCTTGGCCCCTTCTTATGCTATTCGTATGTTCTGTGTGTGATACGTGTCCAATCTTTTCGTCTTGTTTCGCCAATGTATTGGGTGTTACAGTCTCAACCATTTATTTAATAGATCACGTTGGTGTTTTCTTCTTAACTGCGTTTATCTTTAAGATTAGACAATTTGGACTTCAACGTGTTTGATGATTTGTGACACAAATCATCGAACACAATTGTGTCACAAATCATCAAACACAGTTCTAAAGCAGTACTCTCAAGCATCTCGATTAACACCAGCCACGCAGTTCTAAATCGGTGCTCTCAAGCATCTCGATTAACACCAGCCACGCAGTTCTGAAGCAGTACTCTCAAGCATCTCGATGAACACCAGCCACGCAGTTCTAAAGCAGCACTCTCAAGCATCTCGATTAACACCAGCCAAGCAGTTCTAAAGCAGTACTCTCAAGCATCTCGATCAACACCAGTCACGCAGTTCAATAGCAGTACTCTCAAGCATCTCGATTAACATCAGCCACGCAGTTCTAAAGCAGTACTCTCACGTATTTCGTTAACACTAGCCACGCAGTTCTAAAGCAGTACTCTCAAGCATCTCGATTAACACCAGCAACGCAGTTCTAAAGCGGTACTCTCTAGAATGTCGATTAACACCAGCAATGCAGTTCTAAAGCGGTACTCTCAAGCATCTCGATTAACACCAGCCACTCAGTTCTGAAGCAGTACTCTCAAGCATCTCGATTAAAACCACCCACGCAGTTCTAAAGCAGTACTCTCTAGCATCTCGATTAACAGCAGCAACGCAGTTCTCAAGCATTACTCTCAAACATCTCGATTAACACCAGCCACGCAGTTCTAAATTAGTTCTCTCAAGCATTTCGATTTACACCAGCCACGCAGTTCTGAAGCAGTACTCTCTAGCATCTCGATTAACAGCAGCAACGCAGTTCTAAAGCAGTACTCTCTAGCATCTCGGTTAAGCAGGTAGCAATCATGAACCCTGCAGTTACGATAGAGGAACAGTCAACAAAAATAGATTCATCACTAACAAAAAAGTTCATCGAAGTAACACACCAGCTCCCGACCGCGACCGAAGAGTGTCTGGCAGAATTCCTAGCCAAAATACTCTCAAATGTTGCTAATGTAAACGCTAGAAGTCTCAGAGACAAAATCGACGAATTAGGAATCCTAGAAATTAACGATGAGATCGTCACAATAGCCATCACAGAATCGTGGATGAAATCGAGCACCAGTAATTATCTGGGCGAATTCACTAACCCTGTTTTTTCCTATTTCACAAAGATAGACTAGGCTGTGAGGGCGGAGGAGTATTGTTTCTCGTGAAAAATACTCTGAAAAATAATATGTCTCTATTCCAAGCAGCAGACTCGACATAGTTTCAATTTAAGTAGTCGGTTAACATACAAAGTGTCAAATCATACTAGTTTATAGTCCTCCTAAGAGCATTGTCGCAGATAATATCGATCTTTACAATACCCTCGTCGCTGTGGTCAGAGCACAAAACAGTATAGTACTTGGAGACTTCAATATTCCCGACATCGATTGGGAAACAGAAGAATGTACAGCCAATGGCCAACGCCTTATTGATTTTGCTGATGATAAGTTTATGAACTAAATGGTAAAGACACCTACAAGAGGTAGCAATATCCTTGATCTTCTATATAGTGCAAGCGACTCTCTTGTCAAGAACGTCGAAGTAGGCAAACCCCTCGGAAATAGCAACCACAATTGTATCAGTTTTATGATTGAGCTTGAGTTGAAAACGTCAATTAACTGCAAAAAAGTCCATAACTCTAGACTAGCTAACTTTTATAGCTTAGGAGAGGCAATGACGTCAGCAATTTTATCCCTCGGACAATGTCAATCAATCGCAAAGCAATTTTTTGAGTGCACTTCATAATATATTGAAAATGACCGTGTCCTCGCAAAAACAGGCAAACAGCAGTCAATCAGCCTAAGTACTGAAAAGGGGAATTGCAGCGCCTTCAGTCGCAAAAGAAAGCAAAGCACTCGAATAAAAAGAAGCACCCACACGACGATGCTGCAAAAAATTAATACAAAATCAGCAGACGGATTTACAAGACGCTCCAGAAACGAAAGAAAAAAGATTCCGAAAATGCAATTGCGGCCAACGCCAAATCTAATTCGAAACAATTTTTCAGTTATATATCGAGCAAAAAAAATTCAACATATGTAATTGGCCCTCTTAAAAATTATATTGGTGAGCTAGAAACTGACGACACTAAATTGAGTGTCCTGCTTAACCAATTTTTCTGTTCTGTACTTACGTAAGAGAATGCGGATATCCCTAATCCTGAGGATATCATAGCGCAACGACAAATTGAAGCCCTCAGCACAGTGAACTTTTCTCCTGCCAAAGTTATTAAATATATAGAAAAATTGAAAGTTACAAAATCTCCTGGTCCAGACCAAGTTCATCCCAGATAACTGAAAGAGACCAGGAACGAAATTGCCGAACATCTAGCAAAAATTATCAACCAATCTCTCACAAATGGCACCTGTCCCTCTCAATGGAAAGAAGCCAACGTCACCCCAATTTTTGAAAAAGGAGACAAAAAGTGTACCGGAAATTACCGCCCAATTAGTCTCACCTCAGTCATAGGTAAATTTATATAGAGTTCTATCACGGATAAAATTACCGAATTCCTGGAATTGAATCAGTTAATAGGTAACTCTCAGCATGGCTTCAGACGCAATCGTTCATGTCTTACTAACCTAATGTTTTTTTCAATAATATAATTGAATTTCACGACCCGAAATCTCCGATCGAGATCATTTACCTTGACTTTTAAAAGGCTTTCGACAAAGTTCCTCACAAACGCTTGGTTAGTAAATTGCACAGCATCGGTAATCGAGGCGAACTCAATAACTGGATAAAATGCTGGCTCACGGACAGACGGCAGCCAGTCGTACTTAATGGAGCTTCTCCAATTGGGGTAAAGTTACAAGCGGCGTGCCTCAAGGATCTGTGTTAGGTCCAGTTCTCTTCATAACCTTCATGAACGATCTCAACAGCAACGTACTCTCGAACATTAGTAAGTTTGCAGATGATACCAAGCTAGGAGGAAAAGTGCAAACCAAACTCGAGTGTGAGCAGATCCAATTAAACTTGAACAAAATTGTTGAATGGTGAGAAAAGTGGCAAATAAAATTCAATGTCGACAAGTGTAATGTAATGCACATCGGTCATCATAACTCTAAACACGAATATACAATGTCCGGAAAAAACTGATACCTATCACCGAAGAAAGAGATTTAGGTGTCATCAATAGTAACGACTTGAAAAGCAGCAACCAATGTAACGATGCAACCAGAAAAGGCAATAAAATGTTGGCATGATATCCCGCACAATCTCGTACAATAGCAGAAATAGTATTCGCATGTTATACACTGCATTTGTTAGACCGCACCTTGAGTTTTCCGTCCAATTTCTGTCTCCATACCTCAGAAAAGACATTATTAAATCAGAGAAGGTCCAACGTAGAGCTACCAAACTAATCCCTTCGCTGTGCAATAAATCGTACGAAGAGAGATTGCGCGAACTCAACCTTAATTCGCTAGAGAAACGTTGAGTCAGAGGTGACATGATCAAAGTTGGGAAGATTATGAAGGGTAAGGAAAACGTCGAGCGAGCAAGCCTTTTCACTTTAGATGCGAACGGAGTGACCAGGAATAATGGACACAGAATTGTTGGCAAACGTTTCACACTCTATTTCATGCGCAATTCCTTCACGTATAGGGTTGTCGAAGAATGGAACAGACTTCCCGCGGAAGTTGTGAACAGCGATACAATCGAAACGTTTAAGTCCCGGCTTTACAAATTCTAACAAAATCGCCGCTAAATAGATCTCATCTATAGCACTTTCACCAGTATATTAGTAAAAAATGGTGTCCGGCATTGACACCCGAACGGTTAAAAAGGTGCCCGGCATTGGTACCAGCTCGTTGCAAAATGGTGTTCAGCAATGACGCCGGTCAGCATTGATTTAACGAGGGATGAAACTGTGGAACGAAACGATCTCATTCCTCGAAACGAGGAATGAAACAACCTCATTTCTCGAAACGAGGAATGAAACAATCTCAGATCAACACCCTGGGTCGTTGGCTTTCTCTCCAGGTGCTGATTTGAGTTGTTTCGAGTACCATCTATAAATGCTATTTCCTTCAATGAACTTTCCCTTTCTTGATCGAATAAAACGTAAATTATAAAGACACAAGATGCTATCTTAGACGTTCAACTTCAGAACTAATCTTCTTACTATCAAAAGGCAACCTAGTTTGGGCCCACAGGCCTGTTGTTGTCTTCTTACACTTGTAAACACCAGCCACCCAGTTCTTGAGCAGTACTCTCTAGCATATCGATTAACACCAGCCTCGCAGTTCTAAAGCAGAACTCTCAAGCATCTCGATTAACACCAGCCACGCAGTTCTGAAGCAGTACTCTTAAGCATCTGGATAAACACCAGCCACGCAGTTCTAAAGCAGTACTCTCAAGCATCTCGATTAACACCAGACACGCAGTTCTAAAGCAGTACTCTCAAGCATTTCGACTAACACTAGCCACCCAGTTCTAAAGCAGTACTCTCAAGCACCTCGATCAACACCAGCCACGCAGTTCTAAAGCAGTACTCTCAAGCATCTTGATTGACACCAGCCACGCAGTTCTGAAGCAGTACTCTCAAGCATCTTGATTAACACCAGCCAACTAGTTCTAAAGCAGTACTCTCAAACATCTCGATTAACACCAGCCACGCAGTTCTGGAGCAGTACTCTCAAGCATTTCGATTAACACTAGTCACGCAGTTCTATAGCAGTACTCTCAAGCATCTCGATCAACACCAGCCACGCAGTTCTAAAGCAGTACTCTCAAGCATTTCAATTAACACCAGCCACGCAGTTCTGAAGCAGTATTCGCAAGCAGCACTCGCAGTTCTGAAGCAGTACTCACGTTTGGTGTAATTCATGCAAACATTCTCCGTCCAGGAGTGAAGGGGTCCGCTACCGTGACTGTGGAGGAGCAGGAGCTGGAGCTGGTGCTCGGTGAAAGTGCTGAAATCATCTTCGTGGTGAGGTGAGTTAGACGCGTTGTGGGGGGTAAATGTGGCGAGGTGAGTTAGACGCGTTATGGGGGGTAAATGTGGCGAGGTGAGTTAGACGCGTTATAGGGGGTAAATGCGGTGAGGTGAGTTAGACGCTTTATAGGAGGGGGGGAATGTGATGAGGTGAGTTAGATGCGTTATAGGGGTAAATGTGGTGATGTGAGTTAGACGCGTCATAGAGGGTAAATGTGGTGAGGTGAGTTAGACGCGTAATAGAGGGTAAATGTGGTTAGGTGAGTTAGACGCGTTATAGGGGGTGTGTGGTGAAGTGAGTTAGATGCGTTATATGGGGTCAATGTGGGGAAGTGAGTTAGACGCGTTATAGAGTAAATGTGGTGAGGTGAGTTAGACGCGTTATAGGGGGTAAATGTGGTGAGGTGAGGTGAGTTAGACGCGTCATAGGGGTAAATGTGGTGAGGTGAGTTAGATGCGTTAAAGGGGGTAAATGTGGTGAGGTGAGTTGAATGCATAATAGGGGTCATTATGGAGAGGTGAGTTAGACGTGTCATAAGGGGTAAATGTGGCCAGGTGAGTTGAACGCGTTATGGGGGTAAATGTGGTGAGGTGAGTTAGACGCGTCATAGGGGGTAAATGTGGCAAGGTGAGTTGAACGCGTTATGGGGGTAAATGTGGTGAGGTGAGTTAGACGCGTCATAGGGGTAAATGTGGCGAGGTGAGTTGAAAGCGTTATAGGGGGTAACTGTGGTGAGATGAGTTAGACGCAATTATAGGGGTAAATGTGGTGAGGTGAGGTGAGGTGAGTTAGATGCGTTATAGGGGATAAATGTGGTGAGGTGAGTTGGACGCGACATAAGGGGTAGATGTGGTGAGGTGAGTTAGACGCGTTATATGGGGTAGATGTGGTGAGGTATAACGCGCTGTTTAATGGAAACGAGGTGAGTTAAAACACTGAAATTCCTCCATTTTAAATATTGACGATTTGGAAACGAGTTCGGAAATAAATATTGGAGTGTAGGTGTTCGAGGGTAAATGTTGGCGAGTTATCGTGGAAGAGGGAAAAGGTGCTGACTTAGACACATAAACTAGGGTAAATGTTAGTTAGTTGCACCCGAAAACAAAAATAAATGTTATTGAGGTAAATGCGTGGAAAAAAAAAATGGCGAAGTAAACACGGTAACGTTAGATTTTGTTTAATTAAACGTGAATAAATAATAACTGTTGGCGAGTTCAACACTTAAACGATCCAAACACGTAATGGAGGATAAATATTAGCCAGTTGAGCGCGCGATCGAGGGTAAATGTTAGCCAGTTGAGCACGTGACCGAGGGTAAGTGTTAGCCAGTTGAGCACACGATCAAGGGTAAACGTTAGCCAGTTGAGCACGCGACCGAGGGTAAAAGTTAGCCAGTTGAGCACGTGACCGAGGGTAAGTGTTAGCCAGTTGAGCACACGATCGAGGGTAAACGTTAGCCAGTTGAGCACGCGACCGAGGGTAAAAGTTAGCCAGTTGAGCACGTGACCGAGGGTAAGTGTTGTAGCCAGTTGAGCACGTGACCTAGGGTAAATGTTACCGAATCAATCACGTAAACGAGAGTATATGTTGATAATTTGAACACGTGAGTCATAATTGCAAAGTTAGAATCTGGATTTTGTTCGATGTAAACTTCCAACGCAACCACACATCAATAACTAAAAAAATATATATATATAAAATAACGCTAATTTGTCTAGCGTGTACGGCTAGATGAATAGCACAACAAGATTGCCCTTTGGCCCGTGTCTAATAAAGAGTACGTAAAAACTCTAGAAGCTTGTCACCTCAAGAGATAATACAGTTTCACTGTATTATCAACATTAATGACGGCTAACTCTGTCCATGAGTCGCCTAATCTTCACAGACTATAAAGAGCCCCTCGTTTACTATGCGTAGTCATTGAAACGTAACGGAGGCTTTACTATAGACCTAATGTTTGTTTGCGTTATCTATATATTGATACGCAATGATAAATTATCGTGAAGATTAGATATGGTGGCCGGATGAGCTATCGCTCCAGTCTACACTATTAATGGCCTGGCCACCAGATTCAGACGCGATCAAATGACTGACTTGAAACAAGTTCATTTCCGTTGGTTCTGATACATAAAAAACAATTAATTGGAAGGAAAAAGTAGCTTACCCCTGACCAGATTTTATTCGTTTAGAATAATTCTGATTAATGCCTCCCCAGGCATTGCAAAATATGACGCATTTCGACATAAATGAAAGGATATGGTTTTATTCCTGAAATAATTACACAAGTCGTTTCGTCGTGTGTCCTAATTGCCTCTACAACATTTTACATCCGTTTTCGGCGCCAAAAGTATTTCCACGCTTTCATAATAGAGTTGAAAGTTTCCCCACAAATTCATGGGTACAACTTATCCTGTTTTCAGCCAAATGGATAAACGTTTCCATGAGTCTACATCCGCCAACGCTTTTTCACCAGATATCAGATGGAACAAAGTTTCCCAAGTCTATCTAGGCAAATAGACGTTAAGTTTCCTAGGTATGGATAATGTATTGGTCAACGGCTACCATCGGTTTCATTTGTTTGAAATAACAAATTTTACTAACGTTCTTGAAGGTCAACGGAAGCGATTTTGTTGCGTTTCGAAATAACGACTTCTCCCATGCTGACTACGCTAAGCACAGGGTGTCTGTTAACAGTGTAAATTTTGAAACATGAATTAAAACAATAAAAAAATATATTAATTGCATTCATACCAGGTATATAGTAAAAATGTGACTGACTTTTATTATATTTAAAAAACTGCTCGGCACTACAACTCTGCTTCGAAATGAGCTCCTAAATTGATGACATGAAGTCTTGATCTAGGGTGGAAGATCGTGTAAGCTCTTTTAACTTCTTTGACTAGGCGCTGGGGAGCTTAATCTATCATACAGTCTTCATATTGATACGGTGCGTGGGAACCTTGAACAGATGATTAGGACGTGGCCTGAACTTGAAGACTCCTCCTCCGATAACATTTGTTATGATCTTTAGTTCGAAGGTTGTTAAAATACGTTAAAGGTGGAGAAGGTTCGAATGGTAACAAGTGATTTTTAGCATATTATTTCGCGTCATGAACATAGTAACATGTCAACAGGGTAATTCTCAAATGAGCATGAATAATGATTGTGCTACTAAAAGACGCAACAAAACAGAAAAAAGTGTAGAGTGTAGATAATCAAACTGAACAGAAACAACCAAACAGAACAGTTACGTAAAGTGTAGATATCAAACTGAACAGAACAGGAAAGTAAAGTAAACGTAAGCCCACCTTGTAGGAAGAAACAAAAAACGAGACTTATAAACATTGAAGGATTATTACACGCATCTAAATATGAAAGTATTTTTCACGACAATAATACTTTTATCTAGCAGAGTATCAATACAGAGTTAATAACAACCTATGAAACACCCATATAACAGGGATATTGCTTCAGTCGCCGTTCTAATGGGGCTTACCTCCTTCCAAGTTGTTCTGTTACGAAGTGTGAAGTCCCAATCACTTCAACACCCGAAATTCTAACCTATATCCTCAAAAGGGTGGGTCTTGCTTTATGTGTATGAAATGATCCTCCAATAAGTGAACCACTCTACAGTTTGGTCACTCAGAGGAGGTGTGATATCCCAAATCCTTGACCCTCATTGGGATACAAATAAATTTAGCCGTTAAGGCTTTATCTAGACTACGCATAAAATCAGTTACAAATTGAAGGTTACCCTGGGCTATGAGAGCTAAACACGGCCTCTCTTCGTTATTGGATATCGGCCACAAATTGCTGGCTCGTTGATTTTACCAGGAAGGCCTAAATGACATACACTTGTCAACGTCTCTCGGTCAAGTGATATAATATGAGGACAAACTGCAGTTTGCTAAAAGAAAAACTTTGGAGGGTGATGGGAAATACGCAAAGCAAAGGTTTCCCACCGTGTAACCTAAGCTAGGGTTGACAGGCCTACACTGTTGGTCGCGCAGTGCGAAAGACTCAAGCTTTACGGGAATGTCGGGATAGACATAGTGACATGCATACATACATACATACATACATACATAT
>SDVV010024431.1:0-12588 GCA_016164225.1 Gammarus roeselii
CTCTACGCCCGACTGTTACTGAGTATAAGTTGTATCTCTACGCCCGACTGTTACTGAGTATAAGTTGTATCTCTACGCCCGACTGTTACTGAGTATAAGTTGTATCTCTACGCCCGACTGTTACTGAGTATAAGTTGTATCTCTACGCTCGACTGTTACTGAGTATAAGTTGTATCTCTACGCCCGACTGTTACTGAGTATAAGTTGTATCTCTACGCCCGACTGTTACTGAGTACAAGTTGTAGCTCTACGCCCGACTGCTACTGAGTATAAGTTGTAGCTCTACACCCGACTGTTACTAAGTATAAGTTGTAGCTCTACGCCCGACTGTTACTGAGTATAAGTTGTAGCTCTACGCCCGACTGTTACTGAGTATAAGTTGTATCTTTACGCCCGACTGTTACTGAGTATAAGTTGTAGCTCTACGCCCGACTGTTGATGAGTATAAGTTGTAGCTCTACGCTCGACTGTTACTGAGTATAAGTTGTATCTCTACGCCCGACTGTTACTGAGTATAAGTTGTATCTCTACGCCCGACTGTTACTGAGTATAAGTTGTATCTCTATGCCCGACTGTTACTGAGTATAAGTTGTATCTCTACGCCCGACTGCTACTAAGTATAAGTTGTATCTTTACGCCCGACGGTTACTGAGTATAAGTTGTGTCTCTACGCTAAACTGTTACTGAATATAAGTTTTTTCCTGACGCTCAACTGTTACTGAGTATTAGTTGTGTCTCTACGCTAAACTGTTACTGAATATATGTTTTTTCCTGACGCTCAACTGTTACTGAGTATTAGTTGTGTCTCTACGCTAAACTGTTACTCAATATAAGTGTTTTCCTGACGCTCAACTGTTACTGAGTATTAGTTGTGTCTTTACGCTCAACTGTAACTGAGTATAAGTTTGTTCCTGCCGCTCAACTGTTACTGAGTATAAGTTTTTTCCTGCCGCTCAAATGTTACTGAGTATAAGTTTTTTCCTGCCGCTCAACTGTTACTGAGCATAAGTTTTTTCCTGCCGCTCAACTGTTACTGAGTATAATTTTTTTCCTGACGCTCAACTGTTACTGAGTATAAGTTTTTTCCTGCCGCTCAACTGTTACTGAGTATAAGTTTTTTCCTGCTGCTCAACTGTTACTGAGTATAAGTTTTTTCCTGCCGCTCAACTGTTACTGAGTATAAGTTTTTTCCTGCCGCTCAACTGTTACTAAGTATAAGTTTTTTTCCTGCCGCTCAACTGTTACTGAGTATAATTTTTTTCCTGCCGCTCAACTGTTACTGAGTATAAGTTTTTTCCTGCCGCTCAACTGTTACTGAGTATAAGTTTTTTCCTGCCGCTCAACTGTTACTGAGTATAAGTTTTTTCCTGACGCTCAACTGTTACCGAGTTTTAGTTGTTTCCATACGCTCGACTGCGATTAATTTTAGTTTGTATTACTACATTGGGAAGTTAATAATATCTTATTGCTGTACTGGTAATAATTTTAAGTTTTATCTCTACGTTTTTCAGTTAATTATTATAAGTTATAGATCTACTGTATGCCCGCTTGAGTGTTAATAAACAGAAGTTATTTATCTATGCTTCAGAAGTAATAGCTATCAGTTACATTTCTACGCTTCACCATCAATACATGTTAGTTACATCAATACTTTTCACCAATAAAAACCATCAGGTATAGATCTACGCTTCACCAATATTAGTTTATTATACTTTTCAAACATTTTGTTATACCATAATTTCGTGAGTTTATTTTGCTCTGTTCAAAAAATGTTATCGAAGCTAGTTCAATATGCCCATGTTTCTTGGATTTACTTTTCTACGAACACGAAAGAATATTCTCCTAATGATGCTACAACGGAGAGCATTGGCAGCTGAGCAATTCCCGGCTCACTCGTTCGTTGCATCACTTCAGATAGGTAATTAGATTTGCCTTTCCATGTATACCAAATGAGTGTTACCACAACGATCATACCACGATAGGCTTTTGCAGCTCGACAATTCCCACGTCCAACTCATTCGGTGAATAACAAATGTTAAAAAAACAGAGATACATTATACAAGGTGCTGGCCCTCTTGTGTTTGCTCCCATGATCAGCCGTGCCATTGTCTTACCACTGGATAGTCCAACCCAGTGAAGGGGTTGTGCCAAATGTCCTCGTGCCCCTCGTCTGTGAGGCCCCCCCACATGCGCAGGCACTCTGCCAAAGGCACCAATATCACGTTATCCAGAAGGATAACCAATAATTCTTATATAAGTGTTGAACGGAACTCATTGGAGGAAATGGTACCTATGCTTTTGCATGAGGGATCATGACTGACTGAGGATTAAATATGTTTGCATTGTCGTCTGATATCTTAATTGACTTAATGCTTTTCTTCAAAGTTATAATTTTAGGTTGAAGTGAAAAAAAAATGTGTGTGCGAACTATCCATATTTCTGTTATCATCTCTATAAATAAATTGAACTAGTAAAGTCATGTTTCGACGGTTTTCCGCCGGTTTGCTTAGGGTCATGAATGACTCTTGGATACCTACCGTAGTCAGCCAACCTACTACTAACAATTTTGTTGAAGTAATTTTTATTTACCAAAATCGTACAGTTTTCTTACATGTGCCACAATCGAACAGCATTAAACCTTCGTAACACATTTTGTGATCACGAAGAGCTTAAGATAACATCTGTGGCAAGTAAGATAGGACGACAAAGGTCAGGTTTATCTAAAAATTGCTATTAAAACATCAATGTCGTATAACAGTGCCAACATGGATATTTGTCCGTCGTCCGTAGATGCTGACCCTCCTTTCCGAACGCCTCAAAGTCCTCCTTGATATCATGCAGAGATACTGGAAAGTTGATGAAGCCACCCAGCCCGCGGCAAGTCAGAACGGCGTCCAGGAAAGGCAGACTGGGGAGAGGCACCATTCTGTCTATCCCTCTTGTTTCCGTACATAGCTCTTGCACCGATGGCGCGCTCTAAGCCAGCACAAGAACAATAATCAACAATTTTAGACAAATTATTCCATAGATTCAAAGACGTAAAATCGTATCCCCCAGAAGGATTGTTGCCGATGGCAAGACGCACCTCAAAATCTTCTCATGCACGCACACGCGTTCTAAAACTTAACCCTTGAATTTGGCTCGAGTTGCTCCGAGATGTATGTCAGTAGCAGGACCCGAAACCTTATCTGGTTTACCGTTGCTTCATCATAATTGCCGTTTTTCAGAGAGGAGACGTCAAGGGCGAGAAAGCACGGCCGTATTAAAACGTTTCCATTCATAACCATCCTCCTCTGACGACTATCTATTGCACGTTCTCTCGCTACATGTACACTGTTCGCTACCTCTTCTCCCTAAAGTCTGCTTTACACCATCCATTTACCCAGATTTTGATCTTTCTCTAGACCTACGCCCACTCACCTCCGGTTACAGACACCTTTTCATCGATCATCCATATTCACCATGTGTCCGAACCACCACGGAACACGTGAATCTACTCTATACTCCGACTTCCTCAACATCCTTGTTCTAATTCGGACAACGTTATTATTGATCTAATCCCTCAGCGTCACTCTGACCACACCTCAGAAACATTACATCTCGTAAACATTCAGCCTGCTTCTTTCTTCCGCACTCAACCTCCACATATCGGACCTGTAGAGAACAGTTGGGACCACTACTTCATCATATAACCAATACATTACTTCCATTTTGAAGGCCCTGCAGTTTATTATCATCGATATCATCGATACCTTCCTATACTCGAGATTCCCCATCAGTTTACTTTGGTCTATTCATCTCTTGAAACCCTGAACTTGGTACAAAAAAAACATGTGGGCGGATACTAATTTCGGTCGCATCATCATTCCTCGACAATCTCATTACTTTAGTTTTACCCGTACCAGCCCATGCTTTTTCCTCTCACACACTACCAAACTCAGACACTAGCTTACACAACTTCTCCGAATAGGCCGCCATTGATGCAATATACGCAAACAGCAACTGAATAACTGCCAACTCCGCTCATTTACCCCTAGCAGCTAAACCTTGACTCAATACAATCGCATTCACTTCCCAGACCGCTCCATCCATGTACAGATTGAACAGCTAGGAAAACAACGTAATTTTTTCTCCGACCGACTTTCACTGGGAACCAAGCATTCACTTCGCTCGCTACCTACTCTGGCTGCTAACATAGAAACTTTGGACCGCGTTTAACATAATTTTCACCTTCTTCATACAAACGCCGCTCCCTCTACAACGCCTCCCCAATGACCTTATCTTAGGCCTCTTCCAGATACACGAAGGCACATTCTTTTCCTGCTCAAGGTACTTCTCAGTATCTTGTTGCACTGAAAAACTGAATTTGCACACTCTACCGTTCACAAAACCACACATTTCCTCACCAATCGCACCTTCCGTGCAGTCTCTAATCCTCATGATTAGCACGTCACACAATAAACTAATGCCTCATGATTTGCTGCATTAATTTGTATTTCCTTGGTCCTTAAACAGCGCAACAATGCAAGCATTGTGTCACTCAATCAGCACCATGTCTGACACGAAACACAGACTTAACAGCCTCACTAACCATTCGACAACCGTTTCTCTATCCCTCTTTAGGAACTCGCAAGATCCGTCCAAACCAGGAACTTTTCTTGCTTCCGTCACCTCTACCACCTCCTACACCTACTCTTTAGTCGTTCTCAACAATTTTGATCTAAAGGCCGGTATCCGGGCGTCATCGTCTACAGAAAAAACGTCTGCCTGTCTGACATCCCAAGCAATCAACAACTCTTCATAATACTTTGCCCACCTCTTCCGTACATAACCACTCTTTAACACCGACCAGCCGTTTGCATATTTTACCAGCTCCTCCTTCACCGTCTCCCTCTCCTTTTCCCACTTCATCTCTTTCCAGAATTTGTTATTCACCTCAAAATTCTAGCACATCCTTTTGTCCTTCTTTGCTCTCCTCATCACATGTTTCACCTCCATCATATTCTATCTATATTGTCATTGGCCAACACCAACCGCCCATGCAACCACTCCTCATTAGCTCTTTTTTTCTGCGCCATGCATTTTCCCCCCATCGTTCCATCACTCGTAACCGTTCCTCTTGCAGCCGCCCACACGGTGCACGCTGCACACATATCTCAAACATCTCAACACAGCATTTCTCATCGACTTCCATTTTTTCAAAACATTCTCCAGGCTTTCCCATCTCACAATGTCATATTACTTCTTCAACGCCTGCTTGAACACCTCTGTTCTGCCTGCCAGATTCAATTCACTCACCATCACTACCTCTCATCCTCCTCTCACTCTTTTAGTCCCCTTCCACCATGTTCTTCTCTCGATCTTATTTCCACCAGTAGATGATCAAACATTTTTTTACCCTCTTCCTCTCACCCCCTCTCCCCCTACATCTAACAGCATCCCCACCATTCGACCGAAATTAACACAGAGCCATCTGCGTTCTATCCACCACTGCACCACGGGCCATCTCTACCCATGTGTACTTGTGGGTATCTCGCTGCTTGGAAAAGCCGTTTCCCACCATCAGCTCCCGCTCCATGCACAATCCTATCGGCTTTACTCCACTGTCATTTCTACCTGGAATGCCTCCACTGTCGTTTCTATCTGCAACGCCTCCACAGTCGTTTCTACCTAGAACGCCACAACTTCTCAAATGTTCGCATTTAGGTTCCTTAGTGCCACCACGTAGTATTGATCTCCAAAACTCTCAACCCACCAACTCAAGCTATTACAAAAAGGCTCATTTATCTCCACATTCCTCACAAATGTTCATAATTTCTATTTTTAACTTACACTTCATTCACTTCAATATGGATCACTCAGTAACAACACCACATCTACTCGTGTCCAACCTTCCTCCAAGCTCGACTTCCTTCCACTTCCACTCTAAACTCACATTCTCCTCAATCTTTCAACATCGTCTCACTCAGCGCAAACACATCAAACTTCCTCCTCACACACATCTCACTAATTTCTGTTATCTTTGCTTTATCCACACGAAAGCCATGCACGTTCAGCAATCCTAGCAATAAGTTTCGGAGAGACGAAGGCCACTTCTCCCCCAGCTCGCTTTTCCGTCTAAGAGGAGGATGTTTACAGAGGAGGGGATCCCCAGTGCCCTCGTGTCTTATATTTCCCGTGAGCGCTGGTCCATATGGACTAGCTCTCATGGCGAAGTCCTGGTATTTACTTCCGCATCTTCCGTAGCCACTTGACTTCTGAATTCGGCGCATCTACGAAAGTCGAGTGATAGATATTAAAAAACATTTAATAAAAAAAGAATATATCAAAAAAAGTTAAGAAAGTGAGTACCAAAAACATTTTGATCATAGTTGTACAAACCGATATTTATTTTTTCATCGGAGATTAATAGAATTGTCTGGTGATAGCCTGAAAAATCTAACAGGTTACTTGCAGATATATTCTACTTACTTAAAACACCATCTGTTTCTGATTTATTTGTTGATGAAAAATATGGTTTTTATTTCGATTCATGGCAATGTTGCTTATCCTTATTACAACGAAATCTCATAACCATAATTATTTTCGTCCTGACCGTGAAGTTGACGTTGTTGGTCTTCCAGTCTTGTGACCAACGCACCACGTCCCCTTCCCGCAAGTCCTTGCAGAAGGCGAGCCTCTTGATTCTATCTTCGGAGAGGGCGCTGCCCCACACGTTCAGCTGGGACAGCTGGCCGCTCAGCGAGTAGGGAGGCTTAGGAGACGGGCGATAGAGAGGTGACGTATGAAACACCTATGGTACACGGATGCAAAAACATAAGCCTCATTACCCAGGTTGTCACTGGGATCGAAATCTTTACGCTCTTCCTCATACTCTCACACACATACAAAATATTTGCAAAAAGGTCCACCAGGTAGCCCGTCCACTCTGGGTCATGAGTGAACGCAGAGAATGCATGAACATAAGTTTTTATTGCACAGTTTTTGCTATAAATGAAAATATTTGCAATATTGTGATACACTGAAAAAATGACTACGAAATTATTATAAATGGTGTTCGAGAAATCACTTATTATATATGAACATTATGACGTAACACGTGTTTCTTACGATAAATTAGGAGTAAATAATATGTGAAAGTAGTAAAATATGAAAGTAGATGAGTTAGACAAATTATGCTGTTTTATATCCGTAGACTAGTGTTCACGTAATAATAAGTTAATATGTAAGAGCGTTACAAAATATTAATTACTTTTCTTTTGCGGTGCGAAATAATAACTACTATCCTAAGTAAACTTTGAGAATGATCTTATGCTTAAGAAGAAGGCCAAGTGCCCACTTAACTCGTATCAGCTCTCCACACTAAACTGGCTAGTGTGAAAACTGTTGTCATCGTTTATAATGAGGATGGAATAGTTTTGAAAGGTCCGTTGAAGGACTCCATCTTTTCGTTATTTTTTTCGACTCATTCTGCCCATGAATAACAAAGTGTACGAAACAACATTTGATGAAAAGTATTTTCCTTAGAATTTGGTACCTGAAATTACGGTATTCAGTTTACACTGACTAAGACTTGAGGGACAATAAACAATCATTCCCGGCATACAATTAACATCATTTCCCTTCGATGTAACGGATCAAATATTAATTAGCTGATGAGAAGTCGTGAACACTAACTGCGCAGCAAGTACGGTCTGTAGCAAGAGTTCTTCGATTTTCCTGTTAACAAAGAACAAAAGCGGTTCGTACCGGGTCACTATTCAATGTTGTGTAAATTGTTATGCTATGTTCACATTCGGTTCATGGTAACTCAAAAATGACGTCTAATGTGTCCAAAATCAATTTAATGTGAAGTTGTTTCATTTAATATATTTCTATTGATTATTAATCACAACTGATTTTTCATTTTCTTCAGAAACAATGTTAAGGTGTCGTTTAGCGTTGCACTTATCTCAGAAACAACGGTACCTAATGATATCACAAAAATGCATTTATGAATATACTCGATGTTGATTTGACTACTATTTATACTTCCACAGGGCCGACGAACTTCTACTAGTGACATTTACGTGCATCGAGTTGGTGTTAGTGATTTTCTTAATTAGTGTCGGGAAACTTTCATGTACATGAAAGAAACCAGCAAACATTCCCATGTGAGAAAATAACTGCTCGAACGAAGCAGAACACTTTCCACACAGCGTCGAAAATCAGTTTCTCGTAAGTGGCAGGAAACGTACGTAGAGTTTTTATCAAACAAGATACCACGAAGTGTTTTGTAAAGAGGGTTGCTGTTATTTCTTGTAAACTAAAGCTAGTGAGTAAGCATGCGAGACGAAAGTAGATGATTTTTTTACAGGAGAGCTAATTAGTCTATTATTCAGTAAAGCTAGTACCAATTGCTGATACATTTATAAGCTAAATGTATGCCTTACATATGAGCTTGAAATGAGCTTGCTGCCCGTGATTTGTTTGACAGCTGTTTTGTTGACATACGTGGGCATGAATGATACCATCTATGCACTTCCTCAGGAGCCCGTTCCTGTTACGCACTGACCGCTTGTTCACCTGGAATTCGTCCTGTCCCACGAAGAGCCTTCTCATGGACGAGTCCTGTCGGAATGGCACCCGCTCACTGACGATCATTTCCCCATTCAGGAAGACGCGCCCCTCACCCCTCACGACGTCACGAACCTGAAAATTAGGAGGCCTGTGTTAAAGGTGAGTTGATGTTGAATGTGGAGAACAGTTGCGAGTGCGATATTTATTTACAACGCATGACCACGTATATACCTACTACTATCATTATTAACAGCAGTAGTAACTACACAAATTTTATGTAAGTACAATACCCACGGAAGCTTGAATCATAACTTACGGTGTGTTGGATGGCCTAGTGGTTAGCGTTCTGAACTATTGATCTTGCGACGCGGGAATCTTGGTGAGGATTGAAGTTTTTCTAATGATTTCGAAATCAGTGTTCATTTACACACGTCTCCCAACGAAATGATTGGTATGTTCTCTCTAACAACTAAAGCACGGTTATTGTGCTATAGCTATCTTCCTGGCAACTGGTAGTCGAACCTAACAGTATATACAATACCTCGAAAGCTTGAATCAAAACTCTTGTTGGGTTGAATGGCCGAGTGGTTAGTGCTTGGATCTCGGTGATCTTCTACAATTCTTGTATGACATCACTATGTTTTTCTACAGATCTAAATTAGGTGTAGAGAAAGAGGCGACTGTTGAGATCAGCGTTATTGCAAGAAAGTCTTTGGCTGGATGGACACTTGATGCTTACAAGGAAATTTTTCGTTGTAGCGCTGGTCACAGAGCAACTCATGCCAGGGCATCAACATTTGTACGTTGCTGCCACATTCGCCAGTCCAATCCCAGATTAGCATCGCGATCGTCGAGCAGAGTTGTTTCCAGTGTTATTAACTGATCCACTGATTAGAGGATGAACCGGAACGTATGCAGCTGAGCTACTTGTCTAATCGACTTTTGAACCTCAAGATGTTTGGTTGTGGATGACAATTGCAGCGCACGTTTGATTTCACGTATTTAGAAAGGCATTCATTAAATAATTGAGTGCCCGACTCGTGAAATTGTTGAATGCAACGGCCCGTCAGTTTTTGCACGCTGAAATAACACATTCTGCCGATCCTTGCCTGTTTCTCAATGTCACTTTCATTGCTATTTTTTCGTTGACATTGACTGAACAGACTTTCAAAATTTTCCATATGTTTATGACCATGAACCTTCAAAATGTATTTGGAATGAGCATCACCTCAGGTTTTCAATCTGTCATAATTCATTTCCTTTACCTATGTAATTCTTGAGGTGAAGCTTCTTTGAACTGCTTCAAGTCTTTCCAGATATTTCCGTTTATGTGGGATTCAGAGAGGAGAGCAATAGCCTATAACTGGTTTGATTAATTGTTTTCAAGTAGTCAACATTGCCCTTTTATGTCTTGGTAGAAAGGTTCTCTCGGATTCAGAGAGGAGAGCAATAGCCTATAACTGGTTTGATTAATTGTTTTCAAGTAGTCAACATTGCCCTTTTATGTCTTGGTAGAAAGGTTCTCTCGGATTCAGAGAGGAGAGCAATAGCCTATAACTGGTTTGATTAATTGTTTTCAAGTAGTCAACATTGCCCTTTTATGTCTTGGTAGAAAGGTTCTCTCGGATTCAGAGAGGAGAGCAATAGCCTATAACTGGTTTGATTAATTGTTTTCAAGTAGTCAACATTGCCCTTTTATGTCTTGGTAGAAAGGTTCTCTCGGATTCAGAGAGGAGAGCAATAGCCTATAACTGGTTTGATTAATTGTTTTCAAGTAGTCAACATTGCCCTTTTATGTCTTGGTAGAAAGGTTCTCTCGGATTCAGAGAGGAGAGCAATAGCCTATAACTGGTTTGATTAATTGTTTTCAAGTAGTCAACATTGCCCTTTTATGTCTTGGTAGAAAGGTTCTCTCGGATTCAGAGAGGAGAGCAATAGCCTATAACTGGTTTGATTAATTGTTTTCAAGTAGTCAACATTGCCCTTTTATGTCTTGGTAGAAAGGTTCTCTCGGATTCAGAGAGGAGAGCAATACCCTATAACTGGTTTGATTAATTGTTTTCAAATAATCAACATTGCCCTTTTATGTCTTGGTAGAAAGGTTCTCATCGCCCATAAAACTGTCTCCTGCCACTAGCCTCGACCTTTGCAATTTGTTCATAGAATAACGCATTATTTTAAATTTGCCCGCCGAAATGACCCAGGCTTTATTTTTCTTCAGTGACTCCGTTGTTGCTTGCATTATATGAAGACTTCTTTTAGGTCAGCATGTTTCATGTCATTGTAATTTCGAATTAAGATCCGTTGAACTGTATATTGTTTAGATCATGTCTACAGTTATGTTGAAGAATACATTATGATGCCTAGTTATAAAATAATTTGCGAATTTAGTCAACGTTCGACTCATCACAAAAATAGGAATCACGTAATGACCTTTTCTCATGGGTCTGTGTTTTTTTTAACAAATGTTTTTTCACCAGCATCACTAGTCTATACTCGATGAGAGATTTTGTAACACTGACACGACCGCACCAAAATCAGATCATTGCAACGAAGACATCCTGGCAAACTGCTTGTACATCCCGTGAGATGGAGGATCCCAGAATAATGCTCTTGGTTTGATTTGCGTTGATTTTGAGCTCATTTCATTTATACCAGTTCTGTAAGTGAGTCAATGCTGTTTTTGCTTCTGTTTACAGCGCTTGTAGTTTGTTTGCATGTCGAATGAACAACAATTAATCATCATCAGTCCCGATGGTCAAGCAGAAGAGATCATCTCTCTGTTTATCATTACAGATTCAGACTGGTAGTTTTCAACCCTGAAGTTTTGGAAAGTTTAGTTGCGATAGTTGCTTCATCAAGGTGTCGTGGTGTACACTATCAAATGCTCAAGAATGCCCCAACAGGACGATTAATGGTAGATGGGCTGGTCAATCGTTTCGTAGGCGAGTTTGGAGATTTGATTAGTGCGTCTCAAGTAGATGTCCTACGCCTACATGCAAACTGACTGTCGATAATGAGAATTTCATTCTCTAAGTAGTCCAGGAGTTACCGGGTAATAATTTTTTCCAAGACTTTGGAAGTTACAGGTCGGAGATAATGAAGGTTTCAAATTTGATCAACTTTTCAATGGAACATTTTACAAAAAACACCTCGGTGTCTTCTTTGATAGAACAAGGAGACACCGAGGTGTCTTATTAGAAATATCTGATAGCTGTGGTTAATACCGAAGTGGGAGATATTTTAGTGGCCGCAGAACTGTGTTCGATTCTTACCACGCATTGATGTTGAGTCTACCACCAATTATAAATCTCTTTTAGTAATAGCTGGGCCATGCAATAGTGCACGGTACCGGAAGGTATGTACTAATATCATATCATTTGTTAGTCATTCCTTATTCAGTCGACTTCTGTTGAGTAAACTTTATAATGTGCCATCAACCGATAGGAATGATCCCTCGGGCCTCACTCACCTGGCAGTAGTGGTACCAGGTCTTGGTTGCCGACTCACCTGGCAGTAGTGGTACCAGGTCTTGGTTGACGACTCACCTGGCAGCAGTGGTCCCAGGTCCTGGTTGCCGACTAACCTGGCAGTAGTGGTACCAGGTCTTGGTTGCCGACTCACCTGGCAGTAGTGGTCCCAGGTCTTGATTGCCGACTCACCTGGCAGTAGTGGTACCAGGTCTTGGTTGCCGACTCACCTGGCAGTAGTGGTCCCAGGTCTTGATTGCCGACTCACCTGGCAGTAGTGGTACCAGGTCTTGGTTGCCGACTCACCTGGCAGTAGTGGTCCCAGGTCTTGATTGCCGACTCACCTGGCAGTAGTGGTACCAGGTCTTGGTTGCCGACTCACCTGGCAGTAGTGGTCCCAGGTCTTGATTGCCGACTCACCTGGCAGTAGTGGTACCAGGTCTTGGTTGCCGACTCACCTGGCAGTAGTGGTCCCAGGTCTTGATTGCCGACTCACCTGGCAGTAGTGGTACCAGGTCTTGGTTGCCGACTCACCTGGCAGTAGTGGTCCCAGGTCTTG
>SDVV010024432.1:0-12588 GCA_016164225.1 Gammarus roeselii
AACTGAACTGGTATTTGGAATTTATCTTCTCGGCGTCACATCGTTAAAAAAAATGTCTCGATCATTTTTCAATCACCATTGCACTCTACTTTATTGGTATCAATGATTAGCAGTGAACCTGTATAAATAGAAAATCCATTTTATATCTGTCCATTTAATAGCTGATAATGTATGATTGTTCCTCCATCAATTGACAAAGTAATCAGGCTTTCTGTAGGTCATGAGATTGTCAAACTTTTTATTGCTGAACTAATCAATTTCCGTTCATCGATATTTTTTCAGAACCCTATGTGAAAAAGTACTTTGACACTGTAGATCCGGCATCAGTGTTGACTGGTCATTTGATCAGAGTTCCTAATATCCTGAACAGGTAAATCACATTCATGTCACGATGACAATGATTTTTCTCGTGAACATCCGACTCTATCGTCTCATATTGGCCAAATACGTCATGAGAACCCAAGAAGAAAGTATTAATTTAATAAGTACGTGAAAAGACTACAAAATGTCTCCAGTTTTAGAAACATCTGACTTGTACCGAACTTCCGCAAGATCTGTATGGAGGCGACTCTGACATCCGCTATTTGTAGGGTTCCAGTTGGTGGCCTCGACAATCCCGTGCTGCAGATGGGACCTTCCAGGCTTGGCCGCTCGATGCGGCCCCAACTTGAACTTTTCACTCACCAAGGAGGCTGTTTGGAATAAGTAATGTATTTATCCGCGGCGAAGAGGAGAGAAATTATTGAGTCGGCCATCATTGGAGGTGCAAGATGGGAAAGGAAGGCATAGATTGAAGAGTCGCAAGCTAATCCACATTAATAATCAGGGAATGTTCTGGGGAAGGAGCTGAGATGCCTGACTAGTCCGCATTGGATTAAACGCTAAATAAATGTGCACTTACCAGATACCTGCAACAAATATCTATCCACGGGACATCCGCCCTTACCAAGCGTCAGACGGGACGCAAGTAATTCTGATCGGCTGCACCATACACGATACGCACCACTGCCAGTAGCGCTTACGGATAAACAATATCTGGTAAAGACGGTCAAATAAATTATACAGTTATTACATTTATTGATCGGTGGTAAAATATATTCGCAATTATTTCTAGATATATTGTAATCAGGATCCTGATCAGCCTCTACTGGAATAAAGGCGCATAGAATGCTTGCTTCCGGGAGGATTCTCTGCAATTGCAATAGCGGCAACGGGAAAAATTATCAATTTGGACAAACGCCGCTCTGAATTTCGCTAATTGACCAATGCCTCTGAAATTAACTCTATCGAAGCTGATCTTTCAGCAGCGGGTATTTTGCTAGCGCCATTACATCAGCGTCATTCCAGTGGCAATTAGTCAACGGGTGTTGAGGAAGATGTTGATGAGTCTAACGATGGCAGATTTGTTGATACAAGACGATCGCTAAAAGTCTATTGCAGTATAACAGATAACAATAATTAAACATTGGAATTGCATGTAATTTCCAGTTCTAGATGTTACGAACCGACAAGTTTTGTGCATCGTTTAGTTCAAAGTGAACAATTTATAAATTAACCATTGCAGTAAGTTTTACCTATGTGTATGCTGAATTGAATACAATATCTAAAAATTTGTTCAAATGTCGGTTTGAAAACAACAACTGTTGGTCAGTGGTATTGTGGCTCCACATATTGGAATTGTTGTGTATCGGGGAATAGTTGTCAATTTGAATTAACGTTTTCAATCTATATTTTTGTATCTTCATAAATTGCAATTGTTGTTGTTGTTTTTATGAGGATTGTAATACCGATGTCTACCTCTACCGATAGTGATTATATTATCACAGAAAAAAATATATATATATGTATATTTATATATTGATGAACACCTTCAATTTTGGTCTAGAATTAATATGAATAGATAGCAGATTTTATAAGTTTGCAGACTTCAATTTTCTACTTCTACTTTGTTCACTCTCGGTTGGATAAATGCATGCTTCTTATGACGTACTTAATCGTGTAGAAATCCCTCGTAATATCTTCTACAATGTGTCATTGGGTTCATCTAATTATATTATTAATAGATACCATGACCGCCGCACAGACTATCAACAGAGACAATCTATTCTATATTTTGTTTCTGTTTGTTCAGGGAAGCGTCATGAAACGTTGTTCAGGAATGTTTCTCCATCATGATGATGTTTCTCCACGGAGTGCAACTGAAAAAAAAAGTATTACTAGGACAATTTATAGCAGTACTCCTTGAGTACATTATTGCAGTATTCACTATCAAGGAGATCTGAATTTGTTCGAAAACAGTTATCAGTTCGCAAATCTACAAGGAGAAGATTATGTTCCATATTGTCATTATCCCATGTCATCAGTATGATCGAAGTCGCAGAAATGAGTTGTGTTAAAACATAACCAAACACAGACACTACCAGTTGATTTATTCACCTACGGAGAGTATATAGTTAGAGGCTATATCCTTTAATAAACGATACGTGTGTTATTTTCCGTCCATCAACTGTTACTTCTCAAACAATAAAATACAATTGCATTTCCAAGATCCATACATCGGTATGAAATACAATTTTATTTTCTTCTACTTCTTTGAAAGCTCCGACGTAAATATTTCGGTAACCTGAAACAATAATGCGGCAGTATCAGAGCGGCCTCTTCATGCTACGAGAGCTGTTGCTGGCACAAGGCAAGTTAACGCGGTCGTTGTCTACTGGAGGTTCGAGTTGGGGCGATGTCGACTGAGGAGTATGCCATCAGATGGAATGGGATCGAGAACAATAGGTGCGTTTGTTGAGGCACGGTGAGGAAAATTGTGTGAAGATAATGTGGAGGAAAGGGTTTGACGACAGATAACCAGATAAGCAACTCGTGGCTGCAGACTATGGTGTACATATTGTAAGTCAGTTAGAAATACGAAATGTGTGTTATATTCATCGTAACCCTTGTGTTTAGTGTCCAATCAATTTACTATGGCCCCTTCAGTGATCAGATTTCTGCTATAAACAATGTATTATTTGACTTCTACTACTTTGGAAAACATAAAATTAATACATCGGTATCCTGTGCTAACAATGCGGCAGTATCCAAGTAGCCTCATTGTGCTCTGAGAGCTGTTGCTGACACGAGGCAAGTCACCGCGGTCATTGTCTTCAAGAGGTGCGGGTGATGTTGTTGAGGGTATAGCATCAGAAAGAACGGGATTGGGAGGGATAAAAAATCGGTTAGTTAGGACACGGTAAGGAGAGATGACGTTGGTAGATTGTGTGATGATGATGTAGAAGAAGGTCATTTTGGCGAGTGATAATTTAATGATAGCGATAATAATGATAGCGATAATTAATGATAGCGAGAGAATAAGATATAAATTACTATACGTGCAGGTCTTTGCTGATAGTGGACGTCATGCTCATGTTGATGGAAAAGCAATTCAATTTGTCCACGTATCATGTTAGCTGTTGCAAATAACGTACAATATGAACAGCCTCAGCATATGAGTAGTTTTGTACACTGTTATAGCGGAAGTTTAAAGTGATTCAAAAAATATACCTTATATGCAGAAACCGACCAGGAGCAGGTAGTGGTTTATGTCCACTTATACGTTTTTATTGTGTGAATTATTAGCTCTGGGATTTCTTCCTTATCCTGTGACTTGGCTAAATATATGTTGAACCAAATAGCTACAATCAGAATAGGGAATAATAATACAAATGAATGTTACAGCGGTGTTAATTACAATGATTTGTTCGGACATACAACACACCGACGCACATAAGATTTGTCGCATTCAATTCACGGAGCACAACCTTTCCCGCATCCTGAATCCTGCGATTTCTTTACATAAATTCAGAGCGACAATTTTTAAGTCAGCATTTAAAGAACATCAACTATTATATATGGGTCCATATGCTAAAAGTTTTTGGTATTACCATAGTAGATACAAGTACTGCGAAACGCAAATTACTGAAGGATTATATATAGGAATTAAAGAGCCGTTCGGGGTAGGACGCAATGCATGAAACCTTGACTCAACCAGTCCGTACGGGGGTTAACTCAGAAACGGGGAGCGGGGAGCGGAGGGTACCGGAACTGGTTTGATGCCGAGTGAGCTAACGGACGGGGGAAGGAGGGAGAGACCGGAGAGGGGTGGGACGGAAGGGGAACGGCGGGTTGGAACCAGGCTTGCGGCCTTGATTGGCAAGGCTTATGTTATGAACATTTTAATTTGTACTGTATTTTGATATATATTGTATTTATATATATGTTTTTTCTTTTTTAGATGGTTGTAGTGGAGTTTAATTGGACACTAACTGTTGCTCGTTATATATATTTATTCGGTTCTGGTAGGATTAGTGTTATTCCAAATTTCTGGTGTGGGTGAGGTGTAGGGATCCCCTGGGCAAAAAGTTGGATACGCTCCTGGAAGATTATGTGAGTTTGCTCTTACCTGTTCCTTGTCTTATAAATTTGTTTCCGTGTCACGTTTGCTACGTTGTGAGTGTGTATATCGTTATATATTTATGTATGGATTATATTTCCATATTTTTTATGTGAACATATACGTGTGTTTTCTTATCTAGTTGTGGTATATGTGACTCATTCAAAGCTTGATTGGTGGGTTCGTAGCGGTGCGGACTTGGGATATTTTATATATTTTTTGTTCATTTATCACTATATATTCTCGTATAGGATTAGTATGGTAGGTATGTCTTATAACTCAATTTGCAGCCTTAGTGTGCGAATAGCCCTATTTGTACCAGCCTGAAGGTAGGATTGCAGGCAAGATTCTGTGTTTCCCATTTTTTATTTCATATGTAAATACTATCTATATGATTAATATGCATTATTAGTGTGATTATTGGCGAGTTTAGGTATGTATTGTGGGATGATGCAGCACCTACGGTCGAGAATCTATCTAACCCATATTGCATTACCCAGTTTTGAAACAGTTATATCACTATTCCATTGACGCGTTTTCCAATAGCGAAAATACCTGAACGATATGGATTTAATGTAAGTTAAAATATTATGTTATATATACTTAGTAATGATCGATTGATTTATGTTGAATTTGTAGTGATTCGGAATTTCGATCAATTAACTCATACAGTTTTAGGCATTTTAGGGTATTTTAGGCTTGAAGCATCCATGTATCAAGCTATTTCAGGCATAATTGGTTGGTTGTTGCATCATTGTGGTAGTTTTATATGAATATATGACACATCTGTTACGATTAAACTGTGGTTACTTTAGTTAAAGAGATGTTTACTCAACCCCGTTTTGGACTGATGTTGAGGCTAATTTCATTAGATTTTTGTATGTACTATACCGTATTTACTATAGGTTTCAGTTGTGTCGCCTGCATGTCTTGGTATCTTATACACATTTCTTGTTTGTTTGGTTACATGCTAGTTCATTCTCACTCATCACGTTTTTAATGTATGTTTTGGGTATGGTAGAGAATTAATCTTCTTGCTCTGTTTTATCTCGTGAGTTTGGTATAGGTCTTTCAGTTTTGTAGCTTCTCTGTTGAATTTCCATCTTCAATGCAATCTGTTGGTTATTTATACAATTTATGATATAGTACGTTTGTGTCTACAATATAGAACATTATTTCAGGTCTAATTTAGTTACATTTTGTTCATTTATAGTGATTTATATATCTTCTTTCATCCTTTTACAATACTTGACGTGGTTATTATAGATATAGAACAGACGATTTGTTACAAATTTGGTCTTACTGTTAGGGTATTGTATATTTATTGTACGACCATTCTTCAATATTTAGGAGGAGTTAGACTGTCCCCTAGGCAAAAACTCATTCTGTTTATGCTTGTGTGTGTAAATGGAACGATTTATTAGGATGGATACCATAATGAAATACATTTTTTATGGGAATTATAGCAGAGTAGAGAACCTTTTTTAGCTATTTTTATATATGTTTCTGATGTTATGTTTGTTTTTTCCACGAGAATCATAGGAATGTATGTTTGAGAGGTGTAACTCCGTACTGCATCTGTGTTGAATTTTCGTCATCGACCCCTAGCAAATGTGTAATTTAACGTTTAGATGATAATTTACTGGATCGATGGGTCCCAGTGTAGAGGGGGTTTATACTCTTTGGTTGTCATTTTGTAGTGTTTCACTTAAGTCATCAGTAAACAGAACCCATGCTTTTTATGGCCACACGCTCTCTGAGACTCATTCTTGACCACTGTACATGTGGCTAGATTTTGGTCATGTCCCGGATGTATATTTGTTCGGGTCTGTTCAGAGACGATGGATTAACAGATGCGAGGTACGTCTGTGGCATCGTATCATGACTGAATGTTACCTTTAAATTTTTTATATATCAGTGGTAGATTGCTGAGAAGTGACCTAGTAAAGCATTATAGAGTTCATTTTTAAGACACAGTAGGCTTTGATTTGTACTCCAAGAAGCATAGCATCAGTTAGGTCTAGGAATTTATTATAGATTTGAATGGTATGATAGTATAATATAATATTTTTCACATTAACTCAGCGTTAAATGTCAGTTATTTCGGTATAGCTGTTATATATGATCTCAGTCATGAACCAGATTACGTCGGATATTGGAGTAGGATTCATCATCTGGATGCGGTAGGATACACCGTATATAATAGTTAATCGTTGTTGCTTAGGGTAGAGTAGAAAATCTTATTTAGCTATTTTTTAGATGTTGGTGTATTTTTTGATTTGATATCATAGGAATATATCAGTATTCGATATATATATGACTATTTTCATGGGATGTTTGGTATAAAATATGCTTATTTGGATGAAACGATTCAAAAATTTGGTGTGTTTCCCCTCTCGACATTGGATTTGGGTCCAGTTCCATATTACCTTGGAGAACTATTCTACCGGAATGTGTTAAGTGTTAGTGTTGAAATTCTTCAATAATTGAATGTACATCTCAATTATGTTATCCAATCGCAGGTCTTTGCTACATGCCTATTCCCGCAAGTCCTACTTCTATAAATGTTTGTATTTCGTTTGCAGTTTAGCAATATAGAACTTTTTGATTAATTCAGGCTTTTGTCATGAGACTGCGTTCCCATTCAGAATATTTGACTTCTTCGACCATCCACCAGATTCAACTCAACATTTTTCACTGAAAGTCTGTAATGATGGTCATGACCCTAACTCATTCTAACCTAAAATTACCAGGTATTGCATATTATTCCCCGTTTCATACTTATGTTAGGTATTTTTTCTTCATTGATTTAACCTTCATCCTTATCAAATCTAACCACTTGACCCTGAAGTTTTACCAATCTTTAGCAGATTGTATGCTTACATTTACATATATATTTTTTTCACTTCGCTTGTTACAAGTCCAGTTATCGACAAGTCTAGAGTAATGTTATATCATCGCTCGTTTGTGGACTTTCGTGTTCAAAACGTTTATGTAAGCTTACCCCATACGTCAGTGAGTGTTACGAATTTTAAAGCGTTAGCAAGATTTATGTACGGTTTTACTGTTGAATTATGATTTTTTTGTAATGTTGGACGTTTTGCTCATACCATTTTATGTCTATTATATCAAATATTGAATAAATTCACTCTAACAATTTTTCATACAGATCTGCATTGTAAGGTCCGCAATCTACAAGATCTAGGATGTAAACCATGTCTAGGGTACATAATTAGCGAAATATATATCAATGTACGATAACATAGATCAAATATTGATGAATGCAAAATGGGTTACCATACAATGACGAATACATTAGTACCTAGGCAACTTAACCTATTCTATCCAATAGTTATGTATTTTTATTCAAGTTGGATGCTTATGTATGATATTGATATGTATGAATCTCTCAACTAGGGCTGTTTACTTTTCATATCAAAAGCAGTTGAATACATTTTTCTCCAATTTAATCCAGCAAAAAACCTTCTGCAGATGTTAGGATTCCAGAATTTATTGATAGCTCTGTTACATGTTCGGATGAGACTCAGCAGGTAGGATCCAAGAGAACTAATGCACTTCAATCTGTTATATTTTTTAATGTGGGTCAGTTATACGCGATAATAGGTTCAATGATCTAGTCATTCTAACCAATAATTATATATTTTCATTCAAGTTTGATGGAAATGTATGATATTTAGTCATTATTTTGTGCGATGTACATATCAAATCCCTCCCACAATGCTCTATTTTTCGTAATTTTTCTTCTAATGTCACACACCAGGTACACACATTCACGCTTTGTACGCATATATCCAGGACCGGGGCACGGTATAATGACGTCGTACACAGGGATAGAGACAGATACAATGTAGACACACACACACACATATACACACATACACACACACTCACACACACACACATTTTGATTGCATATACAGGATCAGTTAACATCTGGGGCACTTTAACTCTGATATATGTTTTCTTTTCATTAGAACAAAATCCCTTGTTATTGTTTAAAGATATTTATTGTGGACCACCTTCACGTCATGATAGGTGAAAAGAACTATCCATCTTAACCTATCCTATCCTTTTCTATCCAGGAATTATACAGTATCGATCGAGTTTTAGTGCATAAATTTGCTACTTTTTTATCGATTTATGATAAATTCATTTTCATCCTCTCCACTTGGCTCTACATTTTGATCTAGCCTACTCACACCCATCAAAACCTAACATAACCTAACTTTATGTATGGTGTTCAGTCATTGCTACATACATATGAAGCCCTCCAAATGACTCTAAATAATACTTTAACACATGTGCTATTTATTTTGTTGTCACTCTCATCCCATATAAGATATCAGAGTGGACCCATTTTCAATCTTAAAGGGTTTGAATGTTACGGGTAACTCATATTATTTTTGCTTGTGTCACAATTCTACTTCACTTTAACATATTATTCACACCCATCATAACCTGTCCTGACCTTACGAACGGTATTCAGTCATTGATATATACAGTATACATATGAACCCCTCCATACAACTCTAAATATCACTCAACATACATGTTATTTATTTCGTTGTCACTCTCGAGTCATATATGTTACCAGAGCATCTCCTATTTTCAAACTTGGATGGATTGAATGCTACATATATTTCAAATTTATATTAAGTTTCATACAAACGGACACACAGTCTCACACCATGTTTTTCTTAATTTTCTTCAATATCTCCGCTTAACTCTACAACCTTTGATAACTTCAATCTCTGAATTTTAATTTTTCTCTTGCCTATATTTTTCTTATCCTTAACGATGACTTCGTTTCAAGATCTGATCGGACGCTGATTTATATCATACCATTCTGTATCACATCTAGATCATTTACCTCGAGCTAGGTTTTCTGGCATCATTTCAACCCTTGAAACAAATTTTTTCTATTGATTTTCGAAGATTCGATGTCACCTCCGACTGTCACGATGTTCACAATTCATTACTTAACCTTCGAGTTTAGAATAATATAAACATTTCATTGCGAACATACATAGTTTTTATTAGTATTTATTAGCATTATTTACAGACCTTTCTGCCATCATCAATATCATGTACCTGTTTTTTTTATATTTAAACATCCATCCAACACTACTTTTCATCGCTCTATTTCAGTATACTCTCAAAATCCATTTTATACTCCATCATATCTTTGATGCGGACACAGAAGGCTATTCCGTTCTCGTTTGTCAATAAATGTATTACTTCTTCTTCTTGAACTTAATTATTCGAATCTTTTCCAATTCAAAGTCATTCTGAAATCCATCATTGAGAAATTTTGCGTACGTTCCACTTTCTCTTTTGTTCTTAGGTATAATATGGTGTCCACTACCTCAGCTGTATTACAATCATGATCAGGTTTTACCCTTGGATCATATAAATTATCGAGATATGCTTCTCTTATTCCCTCCCCTTCCTAAACTTACTTACATACGAATGTAACACGTCCACAATAGTTTCCCAGAGCAGACTTCCTTTTTCCTGCATACATTTATGAATGATATCTCCCACTCTTCTGATTCTTGTTCGTCCATTCTAAGATAACTGTTATTTTCCACGCTTGTCAATATTTATTCGGACCGTCTCATATCATCTTCGGAGATTTCTTCTTCCTGCACTTGTAAACAAAATTTTGAGTTATGAATGTTCATTTTCTGTTTATTCTATGACGAAACGTATGTCTCCGCTTGTTCTCAACGTATCACTGACTCCATTTTGATTACCAGCTAGCTATTATAAGTTGTTTACATGTGGTTTTTCGCACAAACATTTGCCCTAATATTTCTCACCTAGGTCATCAACTGTGTATATGTATAGGGCTGAGTACGTATGTGAATGTGATTATTCAAGCGTATGTACGTGTTACATGAGATAAAAATATATAACACAAATTTAATATTCAAAATTTCAATAAAATTTCAAATTTTCGAGGGATGACAGAGCCAAGTCTGTATTTTTCAGTGATAACTTGGCTATTTTAGTAAGGTGACATCCCCCGAAAATTTGAAATTTCATTGAAATTTTGAATAATAAATTTGTGTTATATATTTTTAACTCATGTGACACGTACCTTCTGCTTGAATATTCACATTCACATACGTACTCAGCCCTATACATATACACAGTTGATGACCTTGGTGAGAGATGTTAGGCCAAATGTTTTGCGGAAAACCACATGTAATCAACTTATAATATGTAGCTAGCTGGTAATGAAAATGGAGTCAGTGATACGTTGAGAACAAGCGGAGACATACGTTTCGCCATAGAATAAACAGAAAATGAACATTCATACTTCAAAATTTTGTTCACAAGTGCTGGAAGAAGAAACCTTTGAAGATGATATGAGTCGGTTTGAATAAATATTGACAAGTGTGGAAAATAACAGTTATCTCAGAATGGACAAGCAAGAATCAAAAGAGTGGGAGATATCATTCATAAATGTATTCAGGAAAAAGGGAGTCTGCTTTGGGAAACTAATGTGGACGTATTACATTCGTATGTAAGTAAGTATAGGAGGGAAGAGGATAAGAGAAGCATATCTCGATAATTTATATGATCCAGGGGTAAAATCTTCATCATGATTGTAATACAGCTGAGGTAGTGGACACCATATTATACCTAAGAACAAAAGAGAAAGTGGAACGTATGCAAAATTTCTCAATGATGAATCTCAGAATGACTTTGAATTGGAAAAGATTCGAATAATTAAGTTCAAGAAGAGAAGTAATACATTTATTGACACACGAGAACGGGATAGCCTTCGGTATCCGCATCAAAGATATGATGGAGTATAAGATGGATTTTGAGAGTATACTGAAATATAGTGATGAAAAGTAGTGTTGGATGACGAACAATGCTGTTTAAATATCAAAAACCAGGTATATGATATTGATGATGGCAGAAATGTCTGTAAATAATGCCAATAAATACAAATAAAAACTATGTATGTTCTCAATGAATTGTTTATATTATCCTAAACTCGAAAGATAAGTAATGAATTGTGAACATCGTGACAGTCGGAGGTAACATCGAATCTTCGAAAATCAGTAAAAAAAATTGTTTCAAGAGTTGAAATGATGCCAGAAAACCTAGCTCGAGGTAAATGATCTAGATGTGATACAGAATGGTATGATATAAATCAGCGTCCGATCAAATTTCGAAACGAAGTCATCGTTAAGGATAAGAAAAATAAATGCAAGAGAAAAATGAAATTCAGAGATGTAAGTTGTCAAAGGTTGTAGAGTTAAGCGGAGATATTGAAGTAAATTGAGAAAAACATGGTGTGAGACTGTGTGTCCGTTTGTATGAAACTGAATACAAATTTGAAGTATATGTTGCATTCAATTCATCCAAGTTTGAAAATAGGGGATTCTCATGGTAACATATATGACTCGAGAGTGACAACGAAATAAATAACATGTATGTTAGAGTGATATTTAGAGTTGTATGGAGGGGTTCATATGTCTATATCAATGACTGAATACCGTACGTAAGGTCAGGTCAGGTTATGATGGGTGTGAATAATATGTTGAAGTGACGTAGAATTGTGACAAAATCAAAAATAATATGAGTTACCCGTAACATTCGAACATCTAAGATTGAAAATGGGTCCACTCTGATAACTTATATGGGATGAGAGTGACAACAAAATAAATAACACATATGTTAAAGTATTATTTAGAGTCGTTTGGAGGGCTTCATATGTATATAACAATGACTGAACACCATACATAAAGTTAGGTTATGTTAGGTTTAGATAAGTGTGAATAGGCTAGATCAAAATGTAGAGCCAAGTGGAGAGGATGAAAATGAATATATCATAAATCGATAAAAAAGTAACAAAATTTATGCACTAAAACTCGATCGATACTTTATAATTCCTGGATAGAAAAGGACAGGATAGGTTATGATGAATAGTTCTTTTCACCTATCATGACGTGAAGGTGGTTCACAATAAATATCTTGTAACAATAACAAGGGATTTTGTTCTAATGAAAAAAAAACATATATCAGAGTTAAAGTGCTCCAGATGTTAACCGATCCTGTATATGCAATCAAAATGTGTGTGTGTGTGTGTGTGTGTCTACATTGTATCG
>SDVV010024433.1:0-12587 GCA_016164225.1 Gammarus roeselii
TAACTGAACTAATGCCAGTGCTACAGAGCGCAGTACGCTAGTGGCAGGTAACTGAACTAATGCCAGTGCTGCAGACCGCTGGACGCTAGTGGCAGCTAACTGAACTAATGCCAGTGCTGCAGAGCGCTGGACGCTAGTGGCAGCTAACTGAACTAATGCCAGTGTTGCAGAGTGCTGGATGCTAGTGGCAGCTAACTGAACTAATGCCAGTGCTGCAGAGCGCTAGATGCTAGTGGCAGGTAACTGAACTAATGCCAGTGCTGCAGACCGCTGGACGCTAGTAGCAGCTTACTGAACAAATGCCAGTGCTGCAGAGCGCTGTACGCTAGTTACAGGTAACTGAACTAATGCCAGTGCAGCAGAGCGTTGTACGCTAGTGACAGGTAACTAAACTAATGCCAGTGCTGCAGAGCGGTGTATGCTAGTAACAGGTAACTGAACTAATGACATTGCTGCAGAGCGCAGTACGTTAGCGGCAGCTAACTGAACTAATGCAAATGCTGCAGAGCGCTGTACGCTAGTGACAGGTAACCGAACTAATGCCAGTGCTGCAGACCGCTGGACGCTAGTGGCAGCTAACTGAACTAATGCCAGTGCTGCAAAACGCTGTACCGGATGTTCTCTACCGTCATTCTGCAGCCAAGGCCATTGCTGGTAAATATTTTGGAACAAGATACTATTCAGCCCGTTGAAATTAACGTTCTCCGAGAGTTATTTATATAGTTATTAATTCGGTCATACTATTATATATCATCCCCGCGCTCCTCTGGATGAAGTCATAGACGAATGGTCGCGACGTCACAGTTTAGATTCTATTGTTTGTTTTGTTATTCTCGCAAGTAAACCCTATGTGCTTCCTCCCTACATCTCTAGTCACACTGTCATAAAGACGTCAATGAATTCTTAATGACAGAGGCAAGAGAGAGCAGGCTAGACACGCAGGTGCTTGCACTTCTTCACAGACTGACTAATAACAGCGCGGGTAGCGTTCTCTTATTTACCTATTCATATGCGAATAATTGCTTGCATTTTAATTATACGGCACTTATTGCACGCTGTCAAGTCATCAATGACTTCACCAGCACATCTCGCCAGGGTTAATTTGGTCTCAAGCCGTCGTGAACTGTCGCCGACACATTTATCACTCAGGAAATCTGTCGGACAGGCCCCACCTGCCGATTGTCTGATGTGCCAACGTCCCATTAATCGTTCGCTGAATCTGTCTGACCGGCCGCGCCTGCCAGCAATAAACACCGTTACATTATCAGACAATCAGTTTCTTCCGGGCAGGCAGCATCTGCCAGCAATGGCCACCGTCACATTGTTCCTGGCAGTGGGCGGGAAATATCGGTAGTTAAGGACTCCATCTGAACAACAATTTTTAGCGTTAAACTTTGAATCATGGTGCCATTCTGTGAAATTTTTACTTTCGTTTCTTGCTCGCAGGGGGATTTTTTAAATATATTAGATATTAAAGACGAGGTGAGGAAATAGAGTATTCATATAACTGATCAATCGCATGATTGCAGGATATCAGTTGCAGGTGCACAAAGACTACGCAATTATATTACAAACTCTGTTCATTCTCAATGCTAATCAAATCTGGATGCACGCTACAGTCACCTGCTAACTAACAGCGACGACAGTCCCCACACAAGCGCCGTCAAACACGTCCGATCTGCTGGCCACTCTGTTCTATGGTTTGCCTTGTACTTGGGATGGCCGGTGGCTGATCGCACAACTTATTGCTTGGCCCAGAACAAGCAGCCTGCAAATTTGCTTTACAATTGTAGGATACATATGTCTACTTAGCTTTGTGAACATGACGTGTAAAACATTTAAGTACTCGTCGATTGCAGATTACGAACTAATAAGCCTTACAGTAGATTAAAAGGGAATAAAAACAGATCCGAAGAAATTCTATGCATATGGTCGATAAATTGGTTGAAGAGCTTTGGGGCAACATTTACATAATTCGAACAGATTTACTTGCAACGCCGGTTGAAATAGGAAATAAATTTGAATGAACAGCAGATTGTTTAAGACAACTCACATCCAGCCTGTCTCCCAATTTACGTCGTCAAGTAGTTCTCCGAAAAAAATATCATTGAGAAACAAAAAGTGTGCCAAAAAAGTTCTTAGCCAGACACTATTTACTATGTCATACATGGACGATTGACAGAAATCAGTGTCGAAATTACACTTTGAAGTATGCAACCTTGTCCAACTTTATTTACGATCAAATTCATAAGTTTGTTTCCAAACACCTGAAATCGTGTATGTGATGGTGACACGCATTGAAACAAACATACAAGTGTCACACCACATATAGTGCGGGACAACAATATATTTAAGTTTTGTCATTGAGAGCACAGAAATGACACAATAAACTTCAACCACATGTACTTTTCATTGCTTTTACTGACTTCAAGTACAATTAAAGAACAAAGAACAAACATTGACAACTATTATATTTGATTGGCATGTAGACGGTCGGCGCTTTGACTGCTTCTTCTATTTCAGGGGAGGTCCAGCTTGTCATGAAAGAGAAGGCGGTGATTCCTCGTTGAAAGTCCAGGATGTGCTACACTGACCAAGTCAATTGTACGGTTCCGCCTGGTCCACTCACCCTTGGGTGAATTCCTGTGTACGCGATTGGTCGACTCCTTTTGCACCACCCAAAGTACACACGTTAAAATAGCGCATATGATGGACCTAAATGACGCTCGTAGAAGTGTCTCAGTCATTACTGCTTCTTGTCACCTCATGGCGCAACCGGACGTTGATAGAAGGAAGTTTAACGAAATTTGAAGGTCCTTAAACAGTGAGAAAATTCGCTGTACAAAATAGTTGCATGTATATTTTTTCCAGCTTCATCTCTGAACGTCTAGAATGTGTCATAGGTAAATTCTTCTTCGTTCCTAGCTCTAAAAGCCTAATTATCAACTAAATGGCTAAGTGATTCATTCTGTAGAATTAACTTGGTAGTAATCATATCCAAGGTTTCATTAACATACATAAAAGTTAGTCATTGATTTACTCGCAATGTAGAAAGGGAATTTAGACTTAGCAAATGTGAAGAAGTAGCGAATCAAAAACTCCTTATAGGCAAATTTCACTGCCACATAACCAATCAATTTAGCAGGAGTTTTGTTTGCGGTGGCTACGCCGGTGACAAGAAGAGAATGGAACTACTGTTGATTTCATTCGTTCGCTGTCTTCCGCAGAGCACACAAAACGCAGAGGCACATCATCTTAAATTCAAGACCAGAAACAGGTCAATGTGCAGGAAAACTTGAATCTGAACCCTTGATGCATTGAATTGCCGAGGGGCTAGCCTGCTGGACTGGCGCTCATATGAGGCGCGGTGCTCATTTGGATCAGTCTCAAAATGATTTTGGTGCTATACCCTCTACCATCTTATTATCCAACGTAATGAAATTATTTAAACAATGTTACTCCAGTGGATTTTTAATGACATCCTAAACTTTAATAAATATGAATCAAATGACCCATTACAGTGAAAAACCTAGAGGTATTACATCAGACTTCCATCCGCCAAACACTCATTATCTTATCCCATTATAGACCAATCGCTTTTAGTATGATCTGGGTACAGTAGAACGTAACAGTAACGCATTGATCCGTTCTTCTTGTTACACAAGTCGGTCTCGCGCTCCACCTTTCGGTTAACGAATTATTTCAGAGTTGTTCATGCAAAGTCATTTGTTTATATTGCTGACACTAGTTAAATTATATGTTGAACAATGAGCGACCTCTCGATTAGATAACAACATGGCCTTCGTCCTGTGCCTGCTACCTTGGATTTTTTTCCTGTTAAGCATTGCCAGCATTGCTGCCCCCTAACGTGTGGACGCTTCATTTTTACATTCGTAAGCATTAAAAGCCGCGGTCCCTGGAATGAGAACTGAAAGAACTCTCGCTATACCTTGTTTCAAAATACCTTTTTTAATTGTGCTTTTTTCTTAGAAACATACGAATCTATTTTTTTTCGAAACATATTTATTCAACATTTTGGTATTATTACTCAAATAACGTCAGCTTTCAATAGATGAACTCACACAGATTAGAAATATGTGTATGGTATCTGTGTAGGATAATACTGCACTGGAACATGAATAAGCAAAATGCACTCACCTATTTACATTATATTGACTCTTTCGTATGATTTCACTGAAGGAAAAATATATTTCTATGCGAAATAGTCTAACATAAATGCTGCTAGCATCAGGGTAAAAATCCGTATAATTGTCGGAACAAAAAACCCTGGCGAGCTGCTGTCCATGTGATATGAAAGTTTTCCCCTCGCGCATCCACTCTTGGAATCAATCTTCATTCCCTGGGGCCGCATTCATCGAGGCTGTCTCCGTGTTATCATCGCTTCACCGGACACCATTCAGGATATCGCGCTAATGCAGCGTAGACAACAAGAGCAACAGCGGCAACAGAGGTTACTGAACACAATTGTAGTAGTTGCAGATATGTCAGCAATATATGCCCTCCTGAGAATAATGGTGATATTTGCTCGGTGTCAGTAACAGCAGCGCAACACGACATGGTTCCCTCCAGACTCTCCAGCTGCGGTTTATGCAGTAGCAGGAGAACGGCAAAAGCCATCAGTTTCTGAGGCACCAGGTGAGCCAAGAGGCCTGAGGTAACTTGGCTGCTTCCTCGGGCCCCGGCCAGTGGTATCCATCATCCAGGGCTTCCTCTCCTCCTTTGCTTACATCGAATTAAACTCACATTAGGGAATAATAATTTCTGTAGTCTTGTATACGGGCCTCTGTTTGCGCAGTGCCGTGCACATCTACAGGGTCTGGTCGGGGAGAGAGAGCCGAGAAGGTAGAGCGATCCTGTGTTCATAGTCAGAGTTGGTATGTGTGGGCGAGTGTGGATGGAGGAAGCGGTAACCCACAGTGATGTGTGGGAGCGGCTAGTTATGATGCGTGAGAGCTGGTCGCACTGATGAATGAAGCGTGTGAGATAGGGATCATGAGCGGGCCACAGTGATGTGTGGGAGCGGCTTGTTATGATGAGTGAGAGCTGGTCGCACTGATGAATGAAGCGTGTGAGATAGGGATCATGAGCGGGCCACAGTGATGTGTGGGAGCGGCTTGTTATGATGAGTGAGAGCTGGTCGCACTGATGAATGAAGCGTGTGAGATAGGGATCATGAGCGGGCCACAGCGACGATTTGAGTGAGAGCAGTGGGGAGGTTGGTAATGCAATGGAGCAATGAGTGGCGTGAGATCGAGACACTGAAGAGTGGGGTTAGCAGTGATGAGTTGGGGACGTGACTCAGGGACGTGTGGGGACGTGACTCAGTGAAAACTTGGGTGCGTGTCGCATACTCGAGGGAGGGCGTGACACAGCGACGATTGGTCGCGGAACACAGTGACGAATGGGAACGCGACAAGTGATGAATGGTAGTGGGAGTAGCAAGTTGAGCGTGTTAGTGGTGTGGCAATGCTGGCAAGTCGTCCAACATCATATCGGTCTGATGGCATCGAAGGGATCAATTCGAAAAGAAGAAAGTTTATTAAAAGCTAAGATGCTTTATTAAATATTATTATGCAGTACTCTCCTTGGTGCCTCTGATGACTTTAGAGAGGCATTGGCTCAATATTTTTGAGGAGTACGAGCGGTAGCATATCAGTTTGACGCTTCAGATTGTGTCACAATCGCTTCGCACGGCCTTGAATGCAAATTTCTTATATATATATGCGTTAGTTTTAACTATTGTACGCTGAGTTTTTTCTAATTTTCTCTAGGCAATATTTGATTTTTGTGTGTAACCGTCTCAAGGATTATGAAAAAATGTCATTTAGAGATGTAATATGGAATGTGTGCCATCTCTGAAAATATTCGTCAACTATTCGGGCGTCCCTCACCCATTCTCAAGATAAAATTACGGAATGAGTTCCAACAATAGCCAAGAAAATCTAATGGATGCCAGCTAGTACAAAAGTAGACATCTGAAAATCCGAGTAAGATGTTTCATGTTGAACTTGTTTAAAATGCATGATAACTTTATCCGAATAGAATGATAACTATATTTTACTTCTACACCATCAAAAATAATACATTTGATTTCAGCCAATGACATTCCAGAGAATTGTTGGGGCGTCTAAAATCATCTAACTAAAAGCTATAACATATTGGTCCATAGAAAAGTGGTTCAAACTGTAGATAATGGTAATAAATAATGCTGAACTAATATATTGACCCAACCAAATACTGAAATCTACAAATTAAATTTTCCAAATGAGGATCACGCAAATAGAAAGAAGTGATAGAGATTCAAATTATATTGCCATGCATCGAGGTTCATTGGATTCAGAATAATTACGTTTAAACTCCGATCTCTGCCTTTTTCCTGTGCGTTTAGTGAGGGTTTCATTTCTTTTATTAATCAAGCTTCCATGACTAACAAATTAGCTGTAGCAATAATCGAATTCGACTCCAGTAATTGTTTAGTTGACACTTAGCCACTTGATGTGATTCACGGGGTGTTGTATAATGGAGCAATGCTGGTCGTGTTTTTTCATCCTCTCGTGTATGTTGGTCACACGGATTCTAACGATACCTAGGAGGGTTGTTCAATAAATGAATCTTGAAGCGTTGTTTAATAAATTAAATAAAATACCCAATGCAGTGTGTGCAGAAGCTCGGGAGCACAGCGTTCGCGCTAAAATGATTTTCCGCACACGCACACCATCGCCACTTCACTTCAGCTGACTGTCATGGCCGGACAAAGCGACCCCAGAAACTCCATGGATGCACGCTCATCACTTCGCTCTGTAATGGGGTGGTACTCATTCCGAAAAGCGTTGCAGACCACCTCAATTAATTTGATTGCCATTGTCAGGTTAAGTCACCGGAACACGATGTTTATTTCAATTGTAAAAAATGATGTGCGTTTGATGAAGATAGAGACATGTAAAAGATTTTATTAAGTTAGTGAATTGTACATAAATAAATCATTTCTCGTGTCAATACCCACGTCATTGTTCTGCTCTCTACCATGGCCGTAGTTCAAGGATGATCCCGCTCTAGATGCGGCTCACATATAATTCAGAACACATTTACTCTTCAATTTGTGTTTGAGCAGGGCTGACATTCCAACACATTATCTAATTGGCTGTTCAAGGAAGCACGTCCTCTGCCTGCGGCTCGCAGATAACACAGAACACATTTACTCTTCAATTGGTGTTTGAGCAGGGCTGACATTCCAACACATTATCTTATTGTCTGTTCAAGGAAAAACGTCCTCCGCCTGCGGCTCGCAGATAACACAGCACCCATTCACTCCCAGATTGGTCAGTGCGCAGAGCTGATATTAGAAACAAATTATCTTATTGGATTATTGTGGTGCAGCGAAGAGCCTTACCCAGCGTCCCTCGCCTGTGTATGCATTGAGCAGCAAGGTTGCTCTTCAGCTGCAGCATTCCTTGCCTAAGTGGCCCTCAGATCTACTCAGAGTCAAGGCTCTCGTGTCCTAAGGGACACGAGAGGCTTATGACTATCACTGACGATCATTCGTCTGACCCTTTGATCTGCCTAGTGTATTAATGCTTGTTTAACAATACACCTAAAGCTCATCAGTCTATTTCTGAGGTGATAGGGATTTACATTGTTTATTATTCTGTCTAGAATGGCAGAAATATATCGATACACATGCGTTTGAAACTAAGGTGAAGGGTGACAAGGTTGGGCTTACAAAGAGAGGGGAGAAGCCAATTCTCTTCGCCCTATGGCTTTAACTCCCAACGTGCGCCAACAGATGCTGACACTGCAGTCAGCGCGCTGTCGACTCGACCAATGCACCTCAAGGGCATCAGGACTCCAGGTCGTGTGGATCATTTACATTATCTGTTAGAAATGGTCATATAATATGATAACTCAAAATTTAGCCATTGTCAACGCTCAACCTTACAGACATCACAAAGGGTCTGAGCTGTCACAGTGTGTACTATTACTCTGGCTCAGAACAGACCTTCATAATTGATTGTTAATTGCGTTTGCCTCTACACAATTAGGTCGCATTGAGGGGTCGCAGGATGGGACTGGTTAAATCGCACTCGACCGCACACGTTTCATGTTGTGTATCCATCGAGCCACTATTATCATCACTGAAGACCTCAATAGAACCACAAACACCAATTTCAATGACTGAAAGTGTTTAATTGAAAGATCTAAACGTATTCAATGTTAATGAGGAAATGCTATTGGAAAAACATGTCGCTGGTAAGTTGTATAGTTTTGGTCAGGTAAAACTATGTAGTTGTTAAATTTATTTCGTAGAGGCCATAACCACTAATGTTTCGAAACATTTACAACACCTGATTCTTTTTTACTATCATCCACTGACAAATTCAACGTCAGAATAAATCAGACATATTGGAATTGGTCGAGGCATCAGTTTTAAAGATACAATTAAAAATCAGAGTGACCCTAGCTATGCGACAGCTTTTCCTTTTTTTTTTCTGCTCATAAAATTCTACAGTTTTATTACAAGTCAGGTAAAGCCATAGGATAAAACCTAACTAAAATATTTTGAGAAACCTAATAGTTTTGAGAAAATGAATGGGGCAAAGACAATATGCGGAAAGTAGCTACGATTTTCTAAAATTCACAGCAAAAAAGTGTCAACAACAGATTGATCTGAAAACTACACCAGATGTTAATGACTTGTCTGAACAAACATCTTGAAATTAACCTTGAAAGCATAATCAGAACACTTATCAAAACACTTCATCTGCACTTACACTCACATAGGGTAACTTCATACGGGATTTCATATATACAAATATTATCTGATGACAAGTGTATCAAAGAATCGGGTATAATCATAATAACGATCATACAAGGAGAAACGAAGAAACATCAGTAAGAAAACTTGGAAGACATAATCAAACTAAATAATATACAAAATTATGTGCACATCAATGGTCCATGTGAAAGGTTTATGATTTTTGTCAAATTAACCTCTCAGAATAACACAAATAATTGTGTTGAGAATAATTCGAACATAATTCTGTTTACGTGACCTCCTCTCCAGATGATTGATTGTATCGAATTAAAAGAAGCTAGGGAATGATACGACGATAAAAGAGCATCGGTGGCAAGATACTTCGCCTCAGAACGCCTTATCCCTAACACATTACACAGCTTCTGACTGACCCGATCAATGGTCATCTTATCGTCGATAGTCCTGCTTACACACTCGCTATGTCACACCGATTCTGATACATAAATGATGACCAAAACAGTATGCAGTTAGAAGTGATGACGAGGAGTAACAACAATCAATTCAGTTTTAATTGTTTGAGCAGGTAGTCTGCTACTTGTTTACAATGTTGAAATATTGAATAGAAACTATTCAACCTTGCCAACGGCTAGGTCAAAGTGTGGTCTGATTCACCCACCATAGCGCGCCATTAGGAAACAGAACACCTTTCAGTTCATTGTGATCCCTAAGGGGCAAATTACTATCAACAAGTAAGCAAGCGTTTCCGCAAGTATAATAAACATGCAACTTTGTTTTCATAACCTTCATATCAATTGTAATTAATTTATTACTTTATCATGGGTCAAATAATACAGAAACACTAATATGTTTTTTACGAAATGATTGTAGTGCAATGCATCCATTTATTCCGGCTGTAATATGCCTTTCATGCCAACTGAATTGCACATTTGACGTAACATTACTGGCAATAAAAAACTTGTCCATTCTGTTTATGACGATCGTTGGAGGCACTGCTAGTTACGGAACTCGAGAACATGGATGTTACGCATAGGATGAGAACGTATCCTTTATACTCACGTATCGTCCTGAATGTTTTCGAGTCGACAGATAAACTTCATCTCTCGGATCTGCAGCAAAAAGAATGGTAGGGTAATGAGAGTTTTATTGCACAACAAACCACAATGGAACATAGTGATTGATAGTGATCGCTGATTCTAGACTATAACTAATTCCTGCTTAAGGTGATTGACGCAATCGTCGGCTGACAACATACCATAAATACTCAAATGAACACAAGGTCTTGGAAATGGTTTCACAAATGAGTCGTTTAATCGTCCTCGGTCGCATAAAGCTTGATAAACAAAAAAATTTTGAGTGTTACCCAATTGCTTGTGGGAGATTCAATATTTTATTCTCCAATTATGTTTAGGTATCAAAATGTCACCTATTAACCTTTGAACAAAGCAGTACTCCTCTTTCTGCATTGCTCTCCCATCATCGATCCTATCCTTTGTTGGCCTCGCGGCGCCATCTGAGTAACCCACGCCTGGCACGCGATGGACGGCCCTCGGTAGTGTTTTGGGTGCCTTTCTTGCCCTCACCGACGGCCTGCCAGCGGCGGGACAGTTATTGCTCGCCTTTGATTAATATCGGCATGGAGGAGTATTGATCATCGGCGACACAGGAAGGTCAAAAAGACGTTAAGGACAGGACCAATGATACTTCGTTATCCCACGTTTCTAATCCCCGAATATTTTATTTTTATCTTCGAGCCAAATTCTTCATCATTCTGGGATTTGTTGCTGTGCTAAAGTCTCCCATTCAGACTATGGAGAACATGACATATATTTGCATGGGAAGTATCTGCCATAGCTCGATCATTGCCACGGTGTATGGTTCCGCCTTCAGTCTAATTCTAATCACTTCTTCGTGGTACCGATCTGCAGATTAAAAAGTTAACCCCTTCTACTTAATATTTAAGTTTATTAAAGCAGTCTGATCAATTCAATTATTTTTCATTCAACCGATCCTTTACAAATATATCAAGTATCTATGATTATACTTAGGCATAAATACTGGAAATATTTGTAAAGAATCGTTTGCTCCTTGTCTCTGTAAAATAACCCCTGAAACATCGACAGTATGACAGTTTTTGAATTTTCATAAGGCATTATTCAACGCATACACATAAAAAAACATGAACATCCATTTGACAACGCACACAACATATAAAATTGAATCTATTCAGTTGGTTTAAGAGTTACGTGGAGTTAATTTGATTGACAGTGCTTGCCGCGCCAAACCGGCTCAGGCGACTCATTCAAACGACTCAGCCAATATAATGAAAGATTTGAACAGAATCAGGTTACACGTACTCTGACCAATTTACCAACTGCTAAGAACAACATTCGTAAAGCACAGAAGCGGCATTGAATCATTCCTATTAATAACGTAGGAAACATAAAGAACATTTTTCGCAATTCTATTATAATAATTGTGTGTTGAGTGTGTTCCATGTATACATAGCCTCAGAAAGGCTCAATAACTGCCTTGTCACACAATGAGATGAGTATCCCACCTAGCGTTCAGCTACATGATTTCAAAATCCTCCTACGTTAACATTACCCGTTGTCGGAAACAATCGTCTCCCTTTCTCCTGCTTCCAATATCTGCTGCAACTATTTCCCCCTAAAAAACAGGTGGAGCCTCTCTACTGCGTTTGACTTTCTAAGGGTGTTTGTCGTGCGCACTCTGCACAGCTCGTCTCAATTCTCGCCCTGTTTGCTATTCAGAAAAGGACGGTCTTATCGTCTCTGGCAGGCTCGTTGCGGTCAACATCTAAGCGGCCTAATTAGGGAACTCCTTCGCTGGGGAGGCTGCCGCCGCAGACAAGTGAATATGCACAGAGGGAAATTGAGTTGAACACTGAGGTGAACTTGAAACAAAGGGACAGTTGATAACATTTTACGAGCAAATTATTATCGATGTTCCTATAGAAGGAATTTATATTTTAATCCTTGATTGCTTTTATTTCGTTTCAGACCAATAATGCTTACAATATTACACTTGATCTCTCACGATATTCTCAATCATAAACTTATATGAGTTGTATGCGTGGTCAAGTTTGTACTATACGGTTGAATCTTATTACGAAGTATAGTACCATACAGACATGTATAGAGATAAGCACACAAATATGAGGAGCAATGATGAAGATCTTGGGGCAATAAAACATTCATAACATCAGTAAAATGTATTATCCATGACGTGTTTTTCTGCCGTGAAGACTTCAGAAAGACGTTTCGGACATAGAAAAAAAAATTGTTTACATTGTGCCGAAATTTGAGGTCCTATTGGTGCACCTGATATTTTTTTATCTTTGTGAAATGATATTTAAGGGTTCAAAATGTGAACGTTACTGACTTTGACAAAATCGAATGCTCTACATAGCTGTAAGAAATCGATAGTAAACGAAATACGGACACGAGGACAGAATGAGTTGCACACGGGATGGGAATGAGCTCGGAAACAGTGCATCGATCCACAGGTTCAAAAGGGGTTCCGGAGGATAAACAAAACATCCAAATTTGCTACGTCGTAGACAACGGGCTTCATGAATACCTGTAGAACCTCACATTCTCTGATCATTTGCTAGAAATAGTTTATTTTTGAGACGCCCAAACGAGTTGTTTGCGACCGCGAAGCTGGTCGAGTCATATTTAAAACATTTGTAACCTTCCATTGAATAATAATAATTACCCCATTAGCCTCATCATTACTTCGATTTTATTTTATCAGCCTAATCAATATATGT
>SDVV010024434.1:0-12587 GCA_016164225.1 Gammarus roeselii
AACATGTAGACTAACGCAGAACATGTAGACTAACGCAAAACGTGTAGACTAACGCAAAACGTGTAGACTAACGCAGAACATGTAGACTAACGCAGAACATGTAGACTAACGCAGAACATGTAGACTAACGCAAAACATGTAGACTAACGCAAAACATGTAGACTAACGCAAAACATGTAGACTAACGCAAAACATGTAGACTTACGCAGAACGTGTAGACTAACGCAAAACGTGTAGACTAACGCAAAACGTGTAGACTAACGCAGAACATGTAGACTAACGCAGAACATGTAGACTAACGCAAAACGTGTAGACTAACGCAAAACGTGTAGACTAACGCAGAACATGTAGACTAACGCAGAACATGTAGACTAACGCAGAACATGTAGACTAACGCAAAACATGTAGACTAACGCAAAACATGTAGACTAACGCAAAACATGTAGACTAACGCAAAACATGTAGACTAACGCAGAACGTGTAGACTAACGCAAAACGTGTAGACTAACGCAAAACGTGTAGACTAACGCAAAACGTGTAGACTAACGCAGAACATGTAGACTAACGCAGAACAGGTAGAACTTATCGAAAAATTAAATAAACTTCCTAGGGAAGTTGTAAACACTTCTTGACCAACAATGCCAGAATCACCGGTAATCATCGTCCAGGTGTTGCAACGTTGTAGCACGTTTCAGAAACTGCTTCCAGTATCGATGCCAGCATATTAGTTAGGCACTAATATGCTGGCACTGTCACCGGTACGGTTGAAATAGTGCCTGACATTAACACGAACAGTTGAAAATGGTGGATGGCAATGGTGGATGGTAATGGTGGATGGTAATGGTCATGGTCTCTTCAGGTGCTGATATGAGCTGTTTCGACTATCATCGTTAAATGCTATTTACAACTACAACCGTTTTCTTGTTCCTTTACAGCAGATGCTACACGGATCCATGATACGTTCTTTGACGTTCTTCTTTAGAACTAAGCTCCTCACTATTAATAGTCTACCTACCTTCGACCAAAAGCCCTGTTGTTGTCTTCGAACACTTATAAACGGCCGTCGCAGTCGAGTCATTGGGCGTCCAACCACTCACTGCAGTGGCAGGTGAGTCATCGGGCGTTCCACCAGTCACTGCAGTGTCAGGCTAGTCATAGGGCGTCCCACAGTCACTGTACTGCCAGACGTGTCATGGGACTGCCACCAGTCACTGCACTGTCAGGCTAGTCATAAGGCGTCCCACAGTCACTGTACTGCCAGACGTGTCAGTGGGAGTGCCACCAGTCACTGCATTGTCAGGCTAGTCATAGGGCGTCCCACAGTCACTGTACTGCCAGACGCGTCATTGGGAGTGCCACCAGTCACTGCATTGTCAGACTTGTCATTGGGCGTCCCACAGTCACTGTACTGCCAGACGTGTCATTGGGAGTGCCACCAGTCACTGCATTGTCAGACTTGTCATAGGGCGTCCCACAGTCACTGTACTGCCAGACGTGTCATTGGGAGTGCCACCAGTCACTGCAGTGTCAGGCTAGTCATTGGGCGTCCCACCATCATTGTACTGCCAGACGTGTCATTGGGAGTGCCACCAGTCACTGCATTGTCAAGCTAGTCATAGGGCGTCCCACAGTCACTGTACTGCCAGGCGTGTCATTGGCAGTGCCACCAGTCACTGCAGTGGCAGGCTTCACGGACATTCGATTATATTTCGGGCATGTTCTAAGAGTGGGCTGATTCTATTTGCGTGAACAGTCATGGCCACTGGATCACCTTGAATGATCCCTGCGCTTACAAACATTCCCCCCCCCCCAGGTATGTAAAGCTAGAGCAACGAATTCTTATATTTAACAAGATAAGCTCTTATTTAACTCGTTGAAAGCATTTCGGCATCAACCAGGGTGATGCTCGCACCGTTCTCCTCATGTTATATTTGTCTCTGTGCATGCACGGCAGCTTACATCCTGCGCGCTGTCCATTACAGAGTTGGAGAGGCCCATTAGCCTCCATAAGTTCTGCGCTTATTATATTCATGACTGCGCTCTTGATGATCCGGTAGATCACTTCCCTAACGTCAATGGGACGATACCGTTTTTTTTTTGTGCATTGTAATTACCAGAGAGGCTGTGTGTGCTCCTTGATGGGTTTTAAAGTATCGTTTAAGGAGTCAATTACTCTTAATTTTTCTGCAAGAGCGGCAATGGCGCCCGGGCCCTTGGCAAAGGTTTTACACTAACGTTGTGTTAAGAGTTTCCTCCAAGTGTCAGCATCGAGGCCAGAGGGGCAGTGTCGAAGCGTTCAGAAGTGTTGAAGTAACAGCCTGCTACATCAGGCCCTGGGAGTTTGCTGTTTATCTCTGCACCTCCTGGGGGCTCCTCTCTAATTGTACGAACATGTTCTTCATTCAGTGGGAGTGGTTATCGACTCGTCACGCGGGGATGAGTTCCGGATTATCTTTTCCTGGTCGCTCGAGTTTTTCAAATATTGTAGAAATTCTGATTGTGACGATTTGCGAGATCGACATAATTGTCCTTACTCTTCTTCAGCTCAAACCGTCGTTCTCCAGCGAGCAGCTAACTACTCACTGTTCTATTCTCACTAGAAATCTAATCGATGCTGAAGTGCTGCAATGTTCCTACTCGTAGTTGACATAGGTGATTTGATCTGGAGGAGGAGATGGGGTACAATCATCAGGGCCAATCATGTTATATTGCTATTGGAAGCATCGTAAGCGCAGCACAGTATGAATTCCTTACAATCTTTAATGAAGGGTTTCATTGTACAACCATTTTGTGGCCTGAGGATCCTTCGTTCCCATATGATCATTCATACATCGATAGATCGCAAAATGTTTCTAACATCATTTCCATTCCTGTTTTCCACCTGAAGTCCCTAACCTCAGAAGGCTGTGTAATCCGTGGAACTACTGACTTGGCCACAGCCGGCCACGCGGATAGCTTATGTTGGCGAATCAACCCTTCAACTACCTTTTGTTAACAGCGATAAGGTTAAACCGAATTCTCCCTACAGGTTAAGAGGGACCAAAACTGTAAGTAAGTGTGATGACCATGAGATCCAAGGCGCTAGCACCGTTTTGGAGTATTTATGGAAATAATCGCTTTGTACACTTCAGTAGTGGAAGAGTTCACACAGCATATCCATGCAAGTTATGAGCTATACCGGCTTATGGTAAAGTGGAAGAGTTCACACAGCATATCCATGCAAGTTATGAGCTATACCGGCTTATGGTAAAGTGGAAGAGTTCACACAGCATATCCATGCAAGTTATGAGCTATACCGGCTTATGGTTAAGTGGAAGAGTTCACACAGCATATCCATGCAAGTTATGAGCTATACCGGCTTATGGTAAAGTGGAAGAGTTCACACAGCATATCCATGCAAGTTATGAGCTATACCGGCTTATGGTAAAGTGGAAGAGCTCACACAGCATATCCATGCAAGTTATGAGCTATACCGGCTTATGGTAAAGTGGAAGAGTTCACACAGCATATCCATGCAAGTTATGAGCTATACCGGCTTATGGTAAAGCACTAATTGGTGTTGCATATTAATTCATTGCATGTGTTGTATACCAGTTAGAAATCCAATCACATAACATTAATGGCAAGCTGAGCTTCATGCACTGATAGCATACTACTGTGACATGACTCCCCCCCCCCGCACACACTTCCACTCTACAAATGTGTATTCACATTGTGCTGAAGGCTCTCACCGTCCCGCTGACAGGTCGACGCTGTTTCGGTCCGCCGACTCTATTGTCCAATGACGCTCAGGAGGTTGCTTGCGCAGGCTACGTTCATCTCATCTCAGGTAGATGAGATAAACGGTTGTGTTCATCTCATCTCGGATAGATGAGATGAGCGGTTGTGTTCATCTCATATCGGATAGATGAGATGAGCGGTTGTGTTCATCTCATCTCAGATTGACGATATGAACGGTTGTGTTCATCTCATCGCAGGTAGATGAGATAAACGGTTGTGTTCATCTCATCTCGGATAGATGAGATGAGCGGTTGTGTTCATCTCATATCGGATTGATGAGATGAACGGTTGTGTTCATCTCATCTCGGATAGATGAGATGAGCGGTTTAGTTCATCTCATATCGGATAGATGAGATGAGCGGTTGTGTTCATCTCATCTCAGATTGACGATATGAACGGTTGTGTTCATCTCATCGCAGGTAGATGAGATGAACGGTTGTGTTCATCTCATCTCGGATAGATGAGATGAGCGGTTGTGTTCATCTCATATCGGATTGATGAGATGAGCGGTTGTGTTCATCTCATCTCGGATAGATGAGATGAGCGGTTGTGTTCATCTCATATCGGATAGATGAGATGAGCGGTTGTGTTCATCTCATCTCAGATTGATGATATGAACGGTTGTGTTCATCTCATCGCAGGTAGATGAGATAAACGGTTGTGTTCATCTCACCTACCTGAAAGTCAAGTAATAAACAGTATAGCTGGGATGGCGTGGCAACAGTTTATCGTCATATAAAACGTTCTCTTCCTCCCCCCCATAGCTGCAGTACAGCAGTTCACCTAATACCAGCAGTGTTGGCAGAAAGACTGTATTTTAATTCTCTTCCAATTACTATGTCTAGATTCGTTGCCTGGAAATTAGACAATGTTATTGGAAATTATACCTCGATAACATACGTCGAGCATAATATCGAATGGAGGGCACGGAAAAGTTCAAATAGAAGCCACAAGGCACAAATTCAGTGGGACACAAAAAAAAAATCAGTCGGAGCCGCCACAGTCCTCATGTTAGAACTACAACTGGGCCTCAAGCGTGAGCAACAACAGACCTCAAGTCAGAGCCACAATAAACTTGAAATGAGAGCCACAGCATACCTCAATTGAAAGCCACTAGTAGCTCTCGGTGACTGTCGCAACAAGCCTCATGCGAGAACACAGTAGGTCGAAATTAAAAACCACAACAAGCCTCAAGTGAGAGCCATCGCAAGCCCGAAGATAGTATCACAACAAGCCTATATGGCATGAGCCACTAGAAGTTTCAAGTGAGAACCGCTACTAATCTCTATGGCTGGGGCTACAACAAGCCTCTAGGGAGAGCTACAACAAGCCTCTAGGGAGAGCTACAACAAGCCTCTAGGGAGAGCTACAACAAGCTTGTATATTGAGAGCTGCAACAAGCCCTGTAGTGAGAGCCGCCACAGTCTGCAAAAGCCAGACAACAACCCACCTCAAGTGAGTCACAACAAGCCTCAAAGTGAGGACCACAACAGGCTTCGAGTAAGGGCTGGCTACTAGTGAGAAGTGCCAGCCACAACAAGCCTTAAAGGGTGAGTCATAACAAGCCTCAAATGAGAGCCATAACGAGTCTACAGTGTGAGCCATAACGAGCCTTGAATGAGAGCCATAACGAGTCTACAGTGTGAGCCATAACGAGCCCTGAATGAGAGCCACAACAAGCCTTAAAGAGCGAGTCAACAAGCCTCAAATGAGAGCCATAACGAGTCTACGGTGTGAACCATAACAAGCCTTGAATGAGAGCCACAACAAGCCTCAAGCGAAGGTCACTACAAACCTTGAGTGAGGGTCACAACAAGCCTCAAGTGAAGGTCACAACAAGCCACAAGTGAGGGCCGCAGCAAGTGGGAAGTGAAAGCCACAACAAGCCTTAGAGGCAAGTCATAACAGGTCTCAAATGAGAGCCATAACGAGTTCACAGTGTAAGCCATAACGAGCATTAAATGAGAGCCACACGAACCAAGTGAGAGCCATAGCAAGCCACAAGGATGAACCACAACGAGCCTCTGATGAAGCCCTCAACAAGCCCCAAGTGAGAGCCGCTACGAACATCAACTTTTATTGATGCAATGGCTCTGTGAAAGTCTCGCAATTTCTCTAAAGAAGTCTCACAATGTCTACACAAGTCTCGCAATGTCTCTGCACAAGTCTCGCAATGTCATTGCACAAGTCTCGCAATGTCTCTGCAGAAGTCTCGCAATGTCACTGCAGAAGTCTCGCAATGTCACTGCAGAAGTCTCGCAATGTCACTGCAGACGTCTCGCAATGTCACTGCATAAGTCTCGCTATCTCTGTCGAAGTCTCTCAATTCGAAGTCTCGAAATGCCTTCGCAGAAGTCTTGCAATGTCTCTGCAAAAGTCTCGCGATATTCAAGTGTAAGTCTCGCAATGTCTGTAAAAGTTTCCTCATGTCTCCACAGCTATCTCGTAATGTCTCACCGCACGAGTGCGTTCGCTACTCGGTGTGAGGGCCTAGCTGTGTAGCGAGGCACGGCGTGAGGCCTTGAGTCCGTGCTCGGTGTTTAGAGGGCATTGGTTTGCATAACAAATGAAATCGCTTAGCGTTCGAGGAGCAACTTCCTGCAGTGCTGATAGGGCGGAATAGCGAGGCGTTATACATAGCTGGCAGGGATAACAGGCAGAGGGCTGTTGCTGGCAGGGATAACAGGCAGAGGGCTGTTGCTGGCAGGGATAACAGGCAGAGGGCTGTTGCTGGCAGGGATAACAGGCAGAGGGCTGTTGCCGGCAGGGATAACAGGCAGAGGGCTGTTGCTGGCAGGGATAACAGGCAGGGGGCTGTTGCTGGCAGGGATAACAGGCAGAAGGCTGTTGCTGGCAGGAATAACAGGCAGAGGGCTGTTGCTGGCAGGGATAACAGGCAGAGGGCTGTTACTGGCAGGGATAACAGGCAGAGGGCTGTTGCTGGCAGGGATAACAGGCAGAGGGCTGTTGCTGGCAGGGATAACAGGCAAAGGGCTGTTGCTGGCAGGGATAACAGGCAGAGGGCTGTTGCTGGCAGGGATAACAGGCAGAGGGCTATTTGCTGGCAGGGATAGCACGAACCAGGCTGCTGCTGGCGGGGATACCACGAATCGCGCTGCTGCTTAGCAGGGACAGCAGAAACCGGTCGCTGCTGGCGGGGATCGCAAGAACCAGGCTGACTCTTAAAGCGTGGATAACCGGCACCAGGCTGCTGCTGGCGGGATTTACAGAAATCGTACTGGCGGGGATAAAAAGCACCTGGCTGCTGCTGGCAAAGGTAGCAGGAACCGGCTCCTACTGGCAGGGATAACAGCCACCGGACTGCTGCTGGCAGGGATATCAAGCACACAGCTGCTGCTGGCCGGAATACCAAACCAAACAACGGGCTTTTGCTGACGGTGATAACAGGCACGGGGCAGTTTATCTTTCGCAAAAAAAAAAAAAACTTTCAGAAATCTGTTACCCATTTAAATGTGATTTTCTTCTCTATTATCTCTGTGTTGTCCACATGTTTGACCAACTAGACCGGTACTCTGAGGGCAGCTAGACCATACGTCTTGAGCGCGACATCTATCAGTTTTATGAGGTAGTAAGGGGGGTCCATAGCTCGGATACGATGTCTGGGTTATTTCATATCGCTAAGTCAAGCCATGGGAAGGTTGTAATGATTGAGACATATATGTGTGTTACTATGTACAGTAGCGAAATAAAATTCGTTTAGGATTGAAAACGAAATGAAATCCTAAAATATTTATTTTCCGCTCGATATTTGAACTTATCGGAAATTTTATTAAAATTACCCATTAAGAGGCTTTGTCTACACAGAGTACGGTCAGAAATTGCTATATGAAGTTGAATTCCACGTGGCAAAAGCCGAATTTGTTTTTCCGATTGCAGATTGAACATAAACTGATTTTTTCGTTAATGAACAGGAACTGGACGAATCCTGTCGGTACTACTTATGCCGTACAACGGATCGGCTGTACTCTACCTGTACTTTACCCCATAGCTTCATTGTACATATGTAAATAAATAATTCTGTGAATAAAGGTAAACAAAACTTTATAATAATCTCTATCTATGGTAGCATCATATACGTTCAGGGTCGAAATCAGCATCATACTGAAATCTTGTATTTTGCAGAGGTTAACATAAGAATCAGAAGTTGGCATATAGGACATGCTCATGTGCGTTTAAATTGAACTTCCTGGTACAACACTTAACCTTGTGAGTTACACTTGATTTGTTTCCAGTACTGCAGCTGTTAATAATAACTGGTCCTCCTTTCATTTGCTGTTCTACATTTGGGCTGATTTTTCCTTCCCTCGTTACCTACAAAGTTATCCTCACAAAGGCATGGGTGCCCGCTACAGGTGCCTGTCTAGTACACTAAGAACTTTAAAGAGCTACCCAGCGCACGTTATCCTAGTTCTATATCTCAAAGCGGGTAAACTAGTAGCTACTAGCATCATATGATGACTATAACAACATGTGATGGCTTATGAGCACATCTGTGTGGCTGAAAGTTACGCAAATAATATTTTCACCAAGTAGTTAGTTTAAATGTTACACAGAAATGTCTGTTGAATTGTTACGTAAACTCGTAAGTTGAATGGTTTCGGAATATCACCCAATGAATTCTCATAAAAAGTCGTCAGTTCAAATCTAACGTACAATTACCGGTTTAATTAGTGCACAAAATAGTAACTTTTATTGGTATGTAAAAGTGTCACTTGAATGGTTACTTAAAATCAGACATTGCGTTGTCCCATAAAATTGGCTGTTGGATCATTACACGAAATCGTCAATGCTGTCCATTGATGGGAACTATATTAATAATTAACTGAATTTCAAACAGCTGACTGGAAATGTGTGTTTCGGCCTTCTTTCTAAACTACCTGCGGTAAATATACAAGACGTCAGGCAGGGTATCTTAATTTGTGTCAGACAGGGTATCTTGATTTGTGTTTGGCACGTACAACAACTGCCCTCGGTTGCTTGCATGGTTTTGTTGTCTTTGGTACATATTATCTTTGGCTGCCATAAATATTCATGATCACCAGAATTCATTTGGGCACGACATGTACGTCGTCGGTTGCAGCGGCTTCGGTCACTGCCCAGCTGGCGGCCCAACAAGCGACGAGGCTCTCGGCCAGGAAGAGGCGGGGAGGTGGTTTGGTAACTGGTGCCTGGCAAGAGCATCAAGCTATTTCCGGCAAGATTGATCGTACGGTTGATTGCACGGCGTGCACGGAACTAATGTAAAATAGGACACTTTTAACTGCAATATTTTCGAATTGTATCGTGAGCACCTGTGTACTAATTTTTGGTAGAGAGACAACGTGGCGTGCCGCACAATGCTTTTGCTGATGCAGCAGGGTGAGACTGCGTAGCGTGCCATCTTGCTGATGCAGCAGGGTGAGACAGCGTAGCGTGCTGCGCAATGCTTATGCTGATGTAGCAGGGTAAGACAACGTAGCGTGCTGCGCAATACTTCTGCTGATGTAGCAGGGTAAGACAGCGTAGCTTGCCGCGCAATGCTTTTGCTGATGTAGCAGGGTAAGACAGCATAGCGTGCTGCGCAATGCTTTTACTGATGTAGCAGGGTAAGACAGCATAGTGTGCTGCGCAATGCTTTTGCTGATGTAGCAGGGTAAGACAGCATAGTGTGCTGCGCAATGCTTCTGCTGATGTAGCAGGGTAAGACAGCGTAGTGTGCTGCGCAATGCTTTTGCTGATGTAGCAGAGTGAGACAGCGTAGCGTGCCGCGCAATGCTTATGCTGACGTACCAGGCTGTCTCAATTATCAACCCCGACTATTCATTGAGGATACGTGCATTGACCCGTGCATGCAGGGCCTAATTTATCGTTGCCGTTGTGTAGCATCGACGAGTTCTGCCTCTAGAGGGTTTTTATACCAGACAGTTCCTATTACAATATTGTTCAGTCTGTTTGTACGTGTGTAAGGTCGAGTTGAGATAGTTGGTAATATGTTGAAAAATTCAGGCCTGGCTTGGCTTAAATAAACAGTTCATCAAACACGTCCGGGATATGAATGATAATCTTTGGGAAATGATATATAAACGCGTGTAGGTATGATCTACATAAGGTGCTGCAAATGAGCTAAGAAGCATATGCAATGTTCTTTTGCACATATAATTACATCTGGCAGTCGGCGTTCGACGATAGTCGCGGTACCGTGGACAGCTGTAAAAATCTGTACCCTAAGATATACAGCATTGAAAATTCTCTTAAATATTTTCGGCGCGTGTACATGAGACGCATCGAAAATGAGCCAACAAATTAGGAAGCGGACGTGACAGATACGGTTCGGTGGCTTGTTAATTGAAGTTGTAGCTTCAAAGATAGAGAATCTTGTGACTGCGTTGGATGTGATGATGGATCGGATGTCAAATTTGAAACGGTCTCGGATGATAATTTGAATGCGCACATTTAAATTTAATGGGGAATATCCGCGGATGCGGAGGCTTCATTGTATCATTTTTGGCCAACACAGACCATTCAAATAATCGGTCCTTCATTATGTAATTTAGCTTTTTGTAATAAGAATAAAAACAATGCATACATTTCTCGCTTGAATAAACCATCCTTTTTTGTTCACAATTTTTTGCTCTGTAAAAATTGTTATTAGAAAAACTTTTCCGAATGCAGTATGCCTGACCCTCAATGACGCCATCAAACTGTATTTATAGTTTGCCAAGGCCAGCTCAGGCAGAGACGGACATTATCTTGAGCTGGAAATTAGTTCGATTCCGTGCGAATCATTCTAATACAAATCGCTCATCTTCTATCAGATGAGGGAATGCCATCGACAACACTTATTCCTTGTTCATTGGAGAGACATGCCGAAGGTAGACATTTGCACGGCTCGACTAACCCATCAATTGCACTGTAGTTGGCTGTCAACCCATCTCAAGTTGCTGGCGCTATTCAGGGATTGTTGACTGTCAACCCATTTCAAGCTGTTTGCACTATACAGGGATTGTTTACTGTCAACCCATCTTAAGTTGCTGGCGCTATACAGGGATTGTAGACTGGCAACTCATCTCAAGTTGCTGGCGCTATACAGGGATTGTTGACAGTCAACCCATCTTAAGTTGCTGGCGCTATACAGGGATTGTTGACTGTCAACCCATCTCAAGTTGCTGGCGCTATACAGGGATTGTAGACTGTCAACCCATCTCAAGTTGCTGGCGCTATACAGGGATTGTTGACTGTCAACCCATCTCAAGTTGCTGGCGCTATACAGGGATTGTTGACTGTCAACCCATCTCAAGTTGCTGGCGCTATACAGGGATTGTTGACTGTCAACCCATCTCAAGTTGCTGGCGCTGTACAGGGATTGTAGACTGTCAACCCATCTCAAGTTGCTGGCGCTGTACAGGGATTGTAGACTGTCAACCCATCTCAAGTTGCTGGCGCTGTACAAGGATTGTAGAGCATAAGAAGCATGTCGCCGAATATATCACGAGTTCAGCCTGATGATTTCGTCATTACTTGTTTCTCTAGATCTGACGACTATTTGGATTTCGGTGTGAGCCATCTCGAAATGGTAACGAAGCTTGCGATGTAATGATATATGTTTGCTACCAACCGAGTACCAACTGGCACATAGATTATACATTTAATTTGATATATACCCCAAACTTGCAATCGTCTCGTAACTGGATAATTCAGAAGTAACTGTTCTTCAATCTGGCTGTGAGTGGGCAGTTTCTGTTCAGTTCGTTCAAACGATTTATTTATGCCATAACCGAGTTATATAAATTTATGTCGGCTAATGATGGGAATTGTTTTAAAATAGGCCTACTATTGAGAGTGATAGCAGGTAACAGAAGGGACCAGAATTACCAGCAACCGTCGCCATTCATGTTAGATAAGATCTGTGGGAGTTATGGGTACACCTTTTCTCGTTTTATAACCATAATGCAGCATTTTATAGAGACTACTTGCAATGAAAACCATATTATTTCATTTATGGCGACTACTCGTCATTAAACAGACCATTTGCAGAATTCAAACATAATCGATCAAAATATTTAATTATTATCAGAAATTAATGACACCCTTCTTAATATAGCGTCTACGAAGAAAAAATATCGCAGCCTTTTCAAAATGCTTCATTCATTTTTTCACCGTAATCATTTTTGAAATTTGTGTTTGTATTCCTAAACGAGTGTCGCCATATTTTGAACTCGGTCCTTATAATTTACTCGGTCCTTATAATTTACTCGGTCCTTATAATTTACTCGGTCCTTATAATTTAAAGCTTAGAAAGAAATCAGAGAAATGACGTAAATTTGTAAATAGTTGTCTTTAATATTGAACGTTTGTTGAAACATTTTGAAAAAATATGGCTTAAGGTAAATAGATCGACTTACATTAAATAGATCATTGCTAACATACATTCAACATGAGCGTTATGAAACTTTGATCAAGGAATTAATAGTGCATGTGCAATTTGTCCACACAGTATGTGCACCTACCTGGATACGGTCACTGATGATGCCCAATAGCGCATATGCAATTTGTCCACACAGTATGTACACCTACATGGATACGGTCACTGATAATGCCCAATAGCGCATATGCAATTTGTCCACACAGTATGTACACCTACCTGGATACGGTCACTGATGATGCCCAATAGCGCATATGCAATTTGTCCACACAGTATGTACACCTACATGGATACGGTCACTGATAATGCCCAATAGCGCATATGCAATTTGTCCACACAGTATGTACACCTACCTGGATACGGTCACTGATAATGCCCAATAGCG
>SDVV010024435.1:0-12587 GCA_016164225.1 Gammarus roeselii
CTGTGCGCACTGGCGTATGGACATATACATGAGGTTCTGAGGGGTTGGAGGCGAGGATTCGTTTCGGTTCATCTGAGTCTTTATCTTACCTAAATGAATAAATTGTATTGATACAACTAGACCGCGTAGCTGTAAATATTGTGTTGTGTTGCGTTGCTTTCGGAGCTGAATTTGCCCGTGTAGCCACTAACGTTGTACTAATCTTGATGCTACCTGTACGCACTAAGGTGCGTACATATCACAGTTAATGTTCTAAAAAGAATGGAAGCGGAGGTCCGTTTCGAGTAAGCGTTTTTTCTTTTGCGCACCAGCGTGCGTCTGTTATTGCTAAACTTTCACTTTTTTCTAACGTTGAAAGCGTTGTTTTGTTTTTTCCTCGCACACTTAGGCGTGCGAGCCTGCTTTAATCAATGATCGTCGAGCCCTACGGGGGAGCCTATTATGACTCACGGGATCAAATCAATTCACATTGCATCGATCGCAAGGTAGGCCCCGCACGTTGACAACTTAATGACTTCACTATTCATCGCTCGCAAGGCAGGCCCCACACGTTGACTACTTAATGACTTCACTGTGCATCGCTCGCAAGGCAGGCCCCCACACGTTGACAACTTAATGACTTCACATTGCATCGATCGCAAGGCAGGCCCCGCACGTTGACAACTTAATGACTTCACTATGCATCGCTCGCAAGGCAGGCCCCGCACGTTGACAACTTAATGACTTCACTATGCATTGCTCGCAAGGCAGGCCCCGCACGTTGACAACTTAATGACTTCACTATTCATCGCTCGCAAGGCAGGCCCCACACGTTGACTACTTAACGACTTCACTATTCATCGCTCGCAAGGCTATCAGGCATAAATTCTCTTGCCTAATTCCGCTAATCAGCTCAACCTACATGAACGATCAACCCACAGCAAGTCATACAAGATTTACAAATATACCCTAAAGCAACTAATCCAATCCATGTGTACTGCCGAGACTGTTCGAGGAACAATATCCAGTTTCCGATTTTTTTTTAACTGACTGCTCCAAAACGGTCGCTGGAGTGAGAACTGACGCTGTGTTTGGGACAACCTGACGTTCAGCTACTCTTCCACGAGAGGCGTTTGTTTTCATGAGGCTCAAATTAAATCCCACGAGAGGTGTATTTTTTTCTTTGCAGAGCTGTACGCTCTTAAATTAGCCATCTTAATTATCAATACTAATAACCTCACCAAATGTTTCATCTTCTCAGACTCTGAGTACTCCCACTCGGGTCAATCATCTTGCATTATGCACACCCCGCTCTACGTACAATGCACGCGGTAATAAGGAGCATCATCAATATACACTACCAATATTGGTTCCCTATCATAAACTCCCTTAAAATATCCCATTGGAACGATACATGGCAACAAAGCGGATAGAAAATACTGTCAATCAAACCCCGAGTTGGAAAATGGGATACCAAGTTTTCCAACAAGATGAAACAAATATTCATCTACCACCTGTGCGCAGGACACACGGTTAACTCGCAATCATCTAACGTAAGCGCCCTACGGGGGAGCCTATTATGACTCACGTTGAGGCTCTGGTGGAAATGAGGCCCAAATCAATCAATCATCTAACGTAAGCAGGCATGGAACCGTTTGCGCCACCATGTCCTTATGAGACACCTTAAAGCGACCAGCTTGTAACACTTAATGGAGTCCAACACACTCGAGGCAGCTTGACGAGTTGTCTTGTTCGCGCCACCATGTCATTAAGAGACACCATAAGGCGACTAGCTTGAAACACTTAATGGAGTACAACACACTCGCGGCAGCTCGACGAGTTGTCTTAGATCCCCCGTTTAATGTACAGTAGCGAGCGAAAATTCGTTCATGATTTAAAACTAAGTGAAATCTTCGATGTCCATTTTCCGTTCTATACTTGAACTCATCAGGAATTGGATTATTATTATCCATTCAAAGGCTTTGTCCACACATAGTACCGTAAGAAATTTCTATATGGAGGTAAATTCCATGTGGAGGAAAGTCGACTAACCATAAACGAATTTTTGCTAGCTACGGTACCTACTCACTGACTTCACCTACCGGAGACTTACCTGAATCAACGACGGTCGCGCCCTACGGGGGAGCCTATTATGACTCGCGTTGAGACTCTGGTGGAAATGAGGCGCAAATCAAATCGAAATTACTCACCTACCGGAAAATGCTAATTGCTTTCGGTAAACATACCAGTCTAGGCAAAGGAGTGTGCAAATTAAGTAGCGGTGCAGGCGAGGTTGTTCTTCAACCCCACAATGTTATTCGATGTATTATAAGAGAGCACAGAAACGAGGGTTTGTTTGAATGGCTACGTATAAATCCTTCATTTTTGGTAGTGTATGCTCCAGCGTGCATGGGTAGCACAATAATTAACTCTAATTTTACATTCTATGAAGTTATTGCTGTCGCACACCTTGGAGTGCGAACCTATCAAAACCAATGAGCTGCGCACCCCATGAGGGCTCTCACGGTCTCGCGTTAATGCTCTGGTGGAGATAGACCCCGCAATCTAATCTAATTACGCTGTGCAACATCTGTGTAATGCGATGTTTTGTTACTTTTCAACCTGTTAATTTACCAAAAGAAACGTTAATCCTCAACAAAATAGGGCTGTGAAGCATACATGACAACTGTGTCCCTCTCCTCGTGTTTGAAGGCCGAATCACTGATACGTCATCACTATCGTATCCCGCAAATGTCATCTAACAGCTGTGGGTTCAGTTGAACTACTAACAGCTTGCCATAATACCCTGGCAGCTGCTGCATGTTGTTGCTAGGTTCTCTAGTGGCTCTTTATCTGAAGGACCTCACGAGAACAACAGGTGTACTGGTTAATGATAAGCCCGGCACCCTTCTATAGTATTCATTTCGGATAGATACATTGATGACCTAACTGTCCATAAATGTTTTTTTTATGATAGCCCATTTGATTGTCTGGGATTTCACTGTAGCAATTTTCTCCCCATTACTGAATTTTACAGTAGGCGTACCCGTAAAACGGGAAGTAAGTCAAATTTTTCATTAATAAAAATCCCAGAAATGATTAACTCGGAGATTCTGACTGTCCGGAGGTTCACATTCTGTGACTACAAATTCTTTGTCCAAGCGTCATGAGAGTAATTTGCCCAAATTAATTTTTAAAAAGTATCTGGACACAGTAAGTTGCCCAGCAGTGCTGAAAGTGTACGTGATAGTAGGGATTTAACCGTCGAACTTGAAGGATGGTATCACAGCATTCACCTTATCTAATCGAGTGCAGCGACGCGAAGTACTTGTAGCACCTCGGCGGCTGCTTGAAAGTATGCACAACAACATCTACGTACAGGAGTTGTTATCCTAATTCACAGTCGTGGACTTTCATCTCAAGTTATCTAGGCCTTGATGAATTGCACAACAGCGAATCCGCTTTAGTTGGAGTTTTGTAGAATGAGCTAAAGAGTGTATTCTTTTTGCACTATGAATGCATGAGGTCAAGAGTGCAATGATCAACCGCACATCAATATTGTTCTACTCATACAGAGCTGGCAAATTAGCCATCTGTAACTGAGCTGGTTGTTTATCGGCTGACTGTCCAAATAAGTGTATCAGCCAACTGTAACAGCTGGTATATCTGCTGCCTGTAATTACTAGCGTATCAGCCAACTAATAGCTAGTATATCGGCTGCCTGTAACATCTAGTGTATCAAACAACTGTGACGGAGCTAGTATAACGGCTGAATGTAACAACTAGAGCATCAGCCAACTGGAATAAAGCTAGTACATCGGCTGACTGTAACAACTTGCAAAGAATCATTGTTTCTTGTGATTTGATTGTTTTTCACTTCGAAACTACACGTATTTTGTTTCCGGATGAATGTTTTTCTTTAAGTTCTTTTAGAATCCGTATCGACGCTTGGAGTGCCAGTCTGTTGTTGGTATTGAGCCAATGCAATTTTTCGAGGAGAGGACTAATGTGGTCTCGTTTTCTATGGTTACCACCGCATATTATTCGTGCAGCAGAGTTTATACAACGTTGCACTTTCTCTCTCTGTGCGAAAAGCTACAGCGTGGACTATCAACTAACTTGATTTGAAAGCATTTTTGGGCGGAGAACTTACGAAAAAAGAACTTCGTTCAACTTTAAACTCTGAGTAGTTACGTAATATTTGTACATACTTGACCTACTTTTCTTCAGCAAGCATCTTAGATTTGTCAATCCTGGTATAAATTTTAACTGGAATTGCTTTTTTGCTAGTTCGAGCCGCAGAAGATGCAGTAAGAATTTTATGAGTTGAGCCTTAGCCCATTCTTGTCATAACAAAATTTCCGATTATTTAAAAATGTCTCACCGTCGTCTTTCAACGCATTCAGATTTGATGTTTTTTTCGAGAATGCATTATTCGAACAAAAAGTGTGCATATGACTATTTTTTCTTAATTTCTTCTGAAGTTTGCAGTCAATGTCATAAAAAACACAAAGGACGACAATGGGCCAAGTATCAGCCCATAGGCAATTATGGTAAGATTTTACGTAGGAGAGTTGACTTTACTCAGGAGAGTTAGCTGGTCTAACTGATTTACACCGAATTATCAGTTAACTTCTGGACTAAGTAAGGTCTATTCCTATGTTGCGGAGTTAGTCAAAAAGAATTTCGTTGCTATAATGCGGAGTTATTCAAAAAGAATTTTATGGCTACGTTGCGGAGTTAGTAAAAAAAAATCATGGTTATGTTGCGGAGTTGGTCAAAAAAATTCATGGTTATATTGCGGAGATAGTCAAAAAGAATTTCATGGCTATGTGGCGGAAATCGTCAAATCAAATTTCATGGCTATGTTGCGAAATTAGTCAAAAATAATTGCTTGGCTAATTGCCTCCACACACAAACGGCCTTGAGTTTTTTGAACGATAAGTCTTGCGTCCTCAAGATTTCAGCCAATGAACACGCAGGACAGCGCGCGTTCATTGACTGCTATCCCGAAGACTTGTGGGACTAGAGATATTTTCTTGTTCGAATGTGTCAGGATAATTGACGAATTGAATTGTTAACAAACGATGATTGATGGATGTAATTTTCGCATTGCAAAAAATAAATTAGTTTGAAATGATGAACGATAGTTTGGGGTTTTTGATGAAAACAATTGCAAGAATGAGAAATATGAGGGTCTTGAAATTGCCCTGTTGACGCATGTGTTTAACGATGAAAATGCGGTATGAAATAATAAATTTGAATGAGATTTGATCATCCAAATAATTGACGCGCCCTACGGGGAAGCCTATTAGGACTCACGTTGAGGCCCCGGTGGAAATGAGTCTCAAATCAAATCAAAATAATTGAAGAACGGCTTTATTGATTTTCTGTCGCTCATTCAACCTCTAGTCACGAATTCGATGCATGACTGATCGTTGAACTTTTAAGAAGAAGAGAGTGCTGGCTAAAATTGATCGCCGTCGTGTTACATAGCGAAAAATTGAGACGTCGCGCAATGGCGCGGTATCGAATAATGACATTAATTGAGTATTTTTTGTGACTCAATTTTTTGGTTTCGCATTATTATTTTATTCAGACGGTTTCTCAACGACGGCGTTTGACGTTGTTTAAACTTAAAGAGAATGATGCGGACACAATGCCAGCAAGGAGAAGGATGTCAACAAAGTTCTTTATGTGCATACACATTACAATACTCACAGTAGGGTGTTTTCACGGAAATGAGAATGACGGCTGTACATAATGTAAAAATGTGCCGTAATGTCACATGTAGAAATGACTGACAGTTAGGAACGCGTAAGATAGAATCATGATAGGTTGGCGACACAGAATGATAGAGCGACACGCTAGTGATGTTGACGTGTGACAGAATAACGCCAAAATATAACACAAAGCAGGGAATGAAATAGATGGTAACACTCATTACACTTGGCCGGTCTTAACACGCACTGTGTGCACTGAACTGATGCCAGATCACGCATAGTAACACATGATAGAGGGTTAAGAACAACCAAGCCAACCGCGTGATAAAAAAATATTAAATACATCGCGGTGATGACGAACTAAACTCGACAGAAAAATTAACGGGCACGAAAATTCCGTCGTTACACGGAAAACCAAGAAATACCGGACGTCGGGATTCACGGATTGGTGACTAGTCTAGCGCACTTGGATGTCTACTTAGACATGGTTATTGAACACTGAGTCAGATAAATTTGTGGCTGACGAATGCTGGGGCCGAGTTCCTGATGGTGGTCGTGTGCGCTAAATTTGACGATTTTGCTCCCGCTCGAGGTCACGTATTTTGTAATGTTGTTAGGTTCCGCAGGACGCGCTGAGACTATTATATAGAAGTAGAGGTCGCCCTGGGTGGTTGGCGTCGAAGTTGCGATGGTAGGAGTGTATCGGAGAACTGACTTTAGGACGAGACTGCCTCCAGAGTTGAGTCGGCGGTGCTCGTGGGCGGAGCTTGTTAAGAACGGTGTGTGTTGATGGTCGGATGGTGCGGGCGTCCGGAATGCTTAGATGTAGCGTGGCTGATCCGGTGGAGTTGAGTTGAGTGGTTGATTCAACGGAGTTTTTAGGGTCTGTCTGACTCGGCGTCTGAAATGGGCGCTGAAACTATCGTGGATGACGAGTGCACCGCGTTTGCTAACTATACGGACAAATGATTTGTAGCGGTGACTGACGTCCTCGAGGCATACATCTTCGGAGTGCGTTGAGTTTGGCGGTATTGAGGCAAGTCAGGCGTACACCCGCAATACTGGGCTGACGCGAGCGATGAACCTAATCTTGACCCCATAGTGGTGATGTAATGGTTGTGAAGGACGGTTGGCGCTGGGTTGGTGCTCACCGACACCACGCACTGTTGGTGTCGGTGAGCACTGGAAGCTAGAGTCCAGCACAGCCTCCGATCACAACGGGCACGGAGGTGTCCGTTTACTGCCTGTTATGTAGCAGATGATAGACTGAGCTGTTTGATGCCGGAGCTATTGCAGACGGCCTAAACCGAACGGTAGTGGTACATACATATACACCGGCGTACCTAGACAGTTGAAACGTTGAACGCTGTTTCAAAACCATACGACATGTTCTAACAACGAGTAAGTAATTAAATGAATTAGCGTTGTTCGTACATTCACGTTTAAGGTCTGCTAAGTTTATGTAAGAACATCAAAGTATAATAGCATAGCTCTCTGCTAATTTAAAACTGGCTACAATATTATGCAATTACGCGCGTACGTGAACGCTCTGGGTTAAACAGTTGAGCTAAAAAATATTGTGATAGTACAGCTTAAAAATTGCATACATTTGAGTGATGTACAAAATAGCAACACAAGATTGATGTAACATTATTTATAATTGCATTCATATTAATTGCATGACAGTTGACTACGACTGACGCTGTGGCGACTGTACACATGGAATAACACGTGATTATTCTGATTGAGTACTTGAAACAATTAATGATTTGATGTTAAAACGATTACACGTTGAAAAATGTTACAATTTAGTTGAGAGAATTGATAATTTCTAGTTGTGATTATGACATGATGTTATTTCTGATTTAGTACGAATGACTTGCTTGAATGCATGGTAACGTGGACTGAAAATACCGCGCTTTGCTGGCTCGAAGGTTCTGGAAAGATCTAAATGCGGCAGTGGTAGGTTGTTCTCGCTTTTGGCTTATTGGTTCTGAAGAAGGAACAATGTGTCGGCATAGCGAGGTCAGGAGCGGACGTGACGGTACACCCGGAGACGCGAGTAACCGGGTATACTGCTATACGGGTTGAGAGAAGGAGAATTTGCCTGCATTACGCGATTGAGGCGTTACAATGTAACAAGAGCCATCACAGACATAAAGCATGTATTAGAAATAGCTTACGAGATATATTAGAGCTACACGTAATTTAAATATGCATAATAGTAGTGAGGTAAGGGTAGGGCATTTGTTGTGGAGTAACTGTAGTAGAAACGATTGTTATGAGAACAAGCGTCACTACAGACAAGGCTTATCGCTCAAAAGACTCGAGGCTTTCGAGACTTTGACCATCGTGGGCGGAGGCTACAACACTGTTGGATGCTTTTGAAAAGTCTAGCAATACCAGCAGTGATGGATATCTGCCCCGACATAATTTTTTGCATAGCAGTGATGCCCATAAGTGTGCGGCTTCTGCTCTCAATTTGCGCCGATGTGCGCATTGACTGTCATTGATTAGCTTGTTAGATTTTAAGTAATCAATTAATTGAATAGATATAAGCTTTTGTGGAATTTTGTATAGGACAGGCAGACGACTGGTCGTTCTTAAGTTCGATGGTTTATTCCTGCTCCTCGATTTACGAATTACTTGCACAATTGCAGGCTTCTACATCTACGAAAATATTTCATTTGCTGTAGAGGTGTTAGTAACTGTGTTGATACAGAGCAAGCTAACTATTCAGCTATCTTTCAGATATTGTAATGCCAAACTTTCCACTGAAGTAGTTTTTATGTTCTTAAAGGCCAATACAGCTTGTTTCACTTTGTAAAGCGATACTTGCGGTGGTTTACATTGGACGTTTGCTACTTGATCACAGTCCCACTAAATAACTGTCGGACTCAATGTCTCTGTTGCGTAGCTCTGTAATCGTTGATCGACTTCCTGGGTCACCTTTGTAATAAAACGTTTCCCAACTTCTGCAAATAAATTGTAATCAATTCTGTTGTGGCTTGAGGTTTTGGATAGGTAGTCGATGTTTTTTTTTTGTTTGGTAAAATTTGTTTCCCTACGTTCCACGTTTGTTACAAGCCAAATGAGCTATTATGTGCAGTTATGTTTCAACACGGCAACTGCAATTGGTATTTGATACTTCGACGGTAGTACACGTAGCTATTTTTCGTGTACTATTATGTAACTTTGAGAGTGGATTGACATTTTTCTTCATCATGCGATAGCTTTAGAAACGAACAATCCCTGTATAATTCGATAAGCACTAGCTTCAGTTTGATATGTTCTCCTAAATGCGACTTATAATTGCTAGTGCAGTACTGCGATTTTTATAAACTGTCACTGGTGCGGTACTACAGGTCCTGGCACGAGTGCAGTACTGCGATTCTTCATATGCTGTCACTGGGGCGGTACTACAGGTCCTGGCACGCTTTTCTTCATTATGAGCGTGCAGAGTTACACTCAAGAGTTAGAATGATAACGGCAATGTAGAGCTCAAAGTCCGAACACAATTGTTGTACTGGTTGTCTAATGTCTGAATCTGCTCGTAGATTTTATTTTGCATTCGTATTTGAATTCATTTTTCTGATGTGACGCAGCGAAATTTAAATCCTTTTCAAGGTAAAATTACCTAGATACATCCAGATTTAATGCACTTGAGTGTCTTAAAATATAGCAAAAAATATTCGTCTCCGCAATGTTTCAACATGACGCCTGTTCTGTCGTCATCCTTAGTATTATCAACAAAGTTCATCAATTTACCTTAAATTAAAGGTTATATCTTATTTTCCGATGAACGCTTTCCGGCTTATGTGGACTGACAGGCGTTCCACCCCTCTCAGCTGCTGCTGTCACTTCTACACGGTCCAACTCGTTATAATAAACGTTTCGAACGCTTATAAGACTGTCAAAATGCGTCTCAATTAGAGACGAATGGTACTGCATAACGATTTGAAATTTTTATTGATATAATGTCATTTATTCTAAAATGTGAATTTCGTTCAGTTTTTTCATTATTACTGAAGCGATGTATTGCTGTACTCCTGTTAGCAATCAACTTCTAAATTAATGGCTTGAATTTAAGGGTCTATTGCAGGCGATCTCTTGATGAGGAGACACATTTGAATCTTAGGAAGGGAAGCCAATCGACCCTCGTTCCACCTCCCAAATGACGCTACTGCTTGCGTGGGGCAACCTCATGTCACGCACCCTACTACAAGAAGCTTCTGTTGTCTCAGCTGAGTTGCACGCCATCGAACTATCCATCTCAATTGCCTAAACAATCCACCTTCCTAAGTGCGTCATCTTCTCAGACAGTCTGAGTGCCCTCATCGGACTTAAAACTTTCCACTCTACACACTCAGCAATACGGGAAATATAGCGCAATCTAATTGCAAAACCCAAGGCAGGCCAAACTGCCGAATTCTGCTGAATCTCGGGTCACGTGGGAAGTAACCGGTGTCCACCCATCAGGGACAATTTATTACCATACACTATCAAGATTTGTTACCTATCAACCACGAGAAAACAGTACGTGGCAACATAGCCGACAGAAAATGCTTTCAGTGAATCCCTTAGTGGGAAAATGGGAAATCAAGTGTCCATCAGGAGAGACGCAACATTCCTTGACCGTCTGTGCACAGGATACGCATGGACAACTCACAACCATCTAATTGACGCAGACATCGGACCGATTGCGCCACCTAGTGTCAATGAGCGAAAGCATTTACTGATGAAGTGTATGCGCTGGGGTGCATATGTGCCACAATTGGATGCTCAAAATTATTTTTCTCTACATATACTGGCGTAAGAACCTGTCAGAGTTTCACACTACTGCACTCAACAGAAAAGCCCACAAGAACTCTTGCCATAAAACTAGTCTAACCTGACCTAATCAGATATTTAAAACTGTCGGCCTCCACGACCTATCTGGAGCACTGCGCTATAATCCTTCATTTGAGAAAAAAGTAAGAGGAGAGTAGTCTTGCCAGAATTGATGAACTTCGCACAATCGGGGAGCTGAAAGAGAGTTGCGTGAGAGCCCCGGTCGAGATGGACCCCTTTATGTATCTAATCTAACCATCCACTGTCGAGATTGGTTCCCCATCAGCATCTCCTAAACACAGCGAACAGAAAATACTATCGGAACAACCCTCCGCTGGAGAGTGAAAACCCGAGATTTACAGCAAGGAAATCATATACTTGTCGAACACATGTGCAGAAGACACTCGTGGATAACTCACAATAACCTAATGGACGCAGGCATAGGAGGGTCTGCGCCACCATGACCATAAGGTCACCTAGTAATAATCAACGAAAAACATCCGCTGATGGGGTGCATCACTCGTGCGGCAGCTCGATGAGTTTTCTTAAATTCCTCTTCAACGTAACCAAAGGCATAATTTAGTCACCACCCAATCACTTCACCCCCCTTAATTCTCCGTATGTGTGACCGTCCGGTTGCGCAATTTGTCCAGATCTCTTCGATGTATGACGGTAGAAAGTGAGCGAGGCCTTAAGGTGTTCGCATTGACAGAAGCGGAGAGCAATCGAGAAGGTGGAACAGCACGTGGGTTCTATTTTTTAAAAAGACAGACAATTCTGTAATTTTTTATACACTAAAATTAGAAATGCTCTTAAATATAAGTATTGCTCCAGGAATGCTAAGATAAGTAAATGCCATCAACTGACATAAGGGTTAGAGCTGGACTGTTCTAACAATTCCAATTTAATAATTCCTAAATAGTCTGCTTTATGGTGATGTTTGCGCCCTCTGTGGGAGCACACAAAGACTCGTGTCAGAGCTCCGGTGTAGATGGACCCTTTAATCTAATCGAATTTATCACGAATGTTGAAGGTAAAAATGTATGAATGTAATTCATATAGAACGAAAATTAGTATTCCACAAAATAGGATAAATCAAGAATATCCGACGTCTTTGACTCGCGATTGGTACTCTCTCACTAGTCTCTAAATTTCGGTCACGAAAAGACGCCTCAGGCCTCCCCACTGACCGAACTGATGAGAGAAAAATAACTGCTTTCGGAAAAGACACCGGCCTATACAAAACTATAAATATAGTTTAGCAAGATTCTTCCGCCACATGATTCATTTCGCTTTTTAAATCAAGGAGCGCATGAACAGAGATCTATCTAGAGAGTACTGTATTAATTATTTTTTCTTTACACAACATGAATACAGTATTAATTTCGTACGCACTATTACGCATGCATACAATATATACAAATTCTAACAACAACAACAATATTGGAATGGCCTCAAACAACTTGCTCTATTATACCTGTGTATTTTACAATAAGAATAAATAGATCGCTGTATCAAAATACTTATCATAGACTCATGGATATGATATAGTCTTATGAAAGTAACTTCACCACTCAAGACTACAGACACTCTGCAATAAAATATAGAAACATAATTAGTTAATTACAAAATGAGACACGCTTGCATACCCAACCTTACCAATGATACCATTCTTGATTAATACATGAAATAGCATTACATGAACGCCCTTAATCTAATCTACATGGACACCCAAAGTTGCCAGACAAGAACAGTTGCTACAAAGTGAGATTGCAGAGCCTTTGTGGCAATCCGTGACCCTAAGCTCCTTACGTGAATGTTGAGTGAAGGGTGGCCGGGCTGCGGGTGAAGGGTAGCCGACCTGTGAGCGAAGAGTAGCCGACCTGTGAGCGAAGGGTAGCCGACCTGTGAGTGAAGAGTAGCCGACCTGTGAGTGAAGGGTAGCCGACCTGTGAGTGAAGAGTAGCCGACCTGTGAGTGAAGAGTAGCCGACCTGTGAGTGAAGGGTAGCCGACCTGTGAGTGAAGAGTAGCCGACCTGTGAGTGAAGGGTAGC
>SDVV010024436.1:0-12587 GCA_016164225.1 Gammarus roeselii
ATGAGGTAAAGGAATGTGTCAGGTGATAGTCCGTAATGCGTTCAGTTACATAAAAACACGTACTGTGGAGCACAGTACTCTATAACACGCTGTGGGCGTCCTGCCGCTATAGCCTGTGGTGCAGGAATGTCAACTGGTGTGTGGTTGGTAACATTCCCAAACCTCGTAGTTACTGAAAACAGTGACTAAACATAAGTATATACTGTTATGTACGGCACATAACGCACATAACAGTCACTCCACAGGGAACATTGTGACTATGTTATGAATGGCACATAACACACATAGCAGCCACTTCTCAGGGAACATTGTGACTATGTTATGTACGGCACACAGCACACATAACAGCCACTTCACAGGGAACATTCGGTGACTATGTTATGTACGGCACATAACACACATAGCAACCACTTCACAGGGATCATTCGATACGCTGATGATCTTCGAGACAACAGATGCATTCAAGATGACGTCACTCGGCCTGTGACCCTGGACCAAATAATGCTTATGGCGATTGGCAAATATTTATCCGTTGAATTATAATAGAACGGAAATTAAAATGACACTGACAGGTACAAGTGATCTTTCACAGTACAGGCTTTATATCGCCACTAGGATTGGCGGTGATTTGAATCCTTTTCCTCTCCGTTGCGGCTCTTCTCTCTCACATAAAATGTTTCCATGCCATCTTCTCTCCACAAACATCCTTCTCCACGCTGTCTTCACTCCTCCTCTCTCACAAACTCTCTTCAGCCTCTTTCCCCTAACTCTCCACAGCTCTTCAATAAATTGTTTCGTTCTCCTGATCTCGTCTTCCCTCCGCTCATGGAACCAAAACATCTTGCTCAGCTGTACCTCCTCACCGACATTGTGTTCGCGTCGTACGGCTCCAAGCTCAGCACACCCCAGAAAAAATAGCTCAGTGTCTTCTCCCCAGCTCCTCATAGGTCACACTACACCACATACTCGGGGAATCTGTGTCTCCAGTTCAGCTTGACACAATCACAAACCGTGAATTATTTCACAAATCCAATCCAATCCGTTATTGGCTAGTTCAATAAAAAAAACTTCAAACTCAACGTAGGGTTTTGAATTGTGTAACATAATTCTTGAATGAACTACGCAATAGTTGCGTGCAAGTGGCCGAAGGATTCGCACACAAACTTTCGGTACGTGCGCACATACAGACAGGAGAATTCCGTGGCAACCCTTGGCGTCCACGCCTCGAATGATGGCGTCCCTGGACCTTTAAACGGCCTCCAGGGTTCGTCCATAGCTCCATTATAGCGTTCACAGCAATATAAGAGGCGTCGATGGCGCCCCATGTGTAATGGTGGCATCCCTGGACCTTCAAACGGCCTCCAGGGTTCGTCCATAGCTCCATTATAGCGTCCACAGCAATATCTCAAATGATGGCGTCCATAAACTTGTATAAAACAAGTGTCCATTGGCATCCATAGCTACAATAATAGCGTCTTCGGCATAACAAGAGTCATCCATGGTGCCACGCTTTCAATGATGGCGTCTGCGGTAATGTAAGAGGCGATCATGACGTCCACGGCTTCAAAGATGTCGTCCATGGACCTAAACAAACTGTGCATAGGCGTCCATTGCTCGAATGATGGCGTCCACGGCAATATATGAGGGGTTCATGGTGTCCACGTCATCAATGAGTGATGGCGTCCATGGACCTATGTAAAGTGGCCAGAGGCGTCCATAACTTCTATAATAGCCTCCACGGCATTATGAAAGGTGTCCATGGCGTCCAAGCCTTGAGTGAAGGCGTCCATTGACCTGTATGAGGTGTCCAAAGGCGTACATAACTCCAATGATGATATCCACGGCAATATAAGAGGAATCCATGGCGTCCATGTCTTGAATGATAGCGTCCAAGGACCTGAAGAAGCTGTCCATGAGCTTTCATAGCTCCAATGAGGCGTCCACGGCAATGTAAGAAGCGTCCATGACTTACACGTCATGATTGATGGCGTCTATGGACTAATATAAGGTGTCTATAGACGTCCTTAACTCCAATGAAGGTGTCCACTCCAATTTAAGGGGCGTCTACGCTTTGAAATAATGTCGTCCATGAACCTCTGCTATGTGTTCAGAGGTGTTTATATCTCCGATAATAGTGTCCATGACAATATTGGAGGCGTCCAGGGCGTCTACATCATGAATGATGACGTCCATGTACCTATATAAGGGATCTATAGGGGTCCATAACTCCAATGATGGCGTCCACGGAAATATAAGAGGTGTCTATGGCATCTGCGCCTTGAATAATGAGATCCAAGGACCTATGCAAAGTTTCTAGAGGCGTCCTTAGGTATAATAATGGCATTCACGGCAATTTGAGATGCGTCCATGGCGTCCACGTTTTGAGTGATGGCGTCCAGGAGGCAGCCGTGGCGCCCACGCTATGAATGATGGCGCCCATAAGGTGTCTTGATATGTCCATAGCTTTAATAGTGGCGTCCTCAGCAAAATAAGGCGTCCGTGGCATCCACGCTTCGGATAATTGCGTCCATGAACATAAATAAGGTATTCATTGGCGTCCAGGCTATGAATGGTGGCATCCATGGGCCTTGAAACGCTATCCATAGACCCATAGCTCCAAAAACGGTGTCCACTCTAGCATAAGAAGCGTCCATGGCGTCGATGCCTTGAATGATGCCGTCCATGGCCCTTACTAAGGTGTTCAGTGACTCTCATAGCTCCAGTAATGGCGTCCACGGCAAAATAAGATTTGTCCATGGCACCATCCTCACCTTGAATGATAGCGTTCACGACCTAAATAGCCCCAATCATAGCACAGTGCTCTCATGAGAGTCGTTAATCAAAACACATACATTTCGTATGTGCTGATGTAGTACGTAAGTGACACACTATTTAGGTAATCACATTCTTGATTAGTTCTGTCCAAAGTGTTCTAACTAAATAAATCTTATGGTTGTTTTGCATCAACTGCCGTTTTATCTTATGACGCGTCCATATCCCAAACGCATCCATGAAATATTACCTCTGTCTAGACGCTTCGTTTTGGTATGACGCGTCCGCAAATAGTCAACCGTGGCTGTGGACTACCCGTCCGCAGACAAGCGTCCATGGCGTCCGCATCTAGTACGTGCTCACTCAAGCGTGTGAACAGAATCGACGTTATCTTATCCGCACTCGACACGGACCTGAAACATCTAACTGCACAACCTACCATTACCAGAGCAACAGGAGAACTGACTCTTGCCTGCCATTACGAGCAGATACTACTACTAAGACATGCGTCTCTGAGGAGGTACTTTTGTACCTATGCACTATCATTTTTGGAAGTGACCATCTTGGCTATAAATGTTTAGCAGTGCTTACTATTTCAAGGTACTTGCATCGAATGCTTAGCTACTCAAGTTGAAGTAATATCTATAGCCATGTACTTATTGAATTCAACGCGATCAATCAGTTTACTCAGATATGAAATTCAGAGCGGTAGCTATATCACAAAATTGTCATGGCAGCAGTCATAAAGGAAAAATATAAATTACTGTAAAATTACGATTTTAGTTATTGAAGAGAAACAATCAAGCGATAAAAGAGCAGCTATCCGTGGACGGTACGACTTAGTTTTTGGTAGGGAGAGCCTTGTTCTTGTCACAGTGTGGCTTTAGGAGTGGTAGAGGGCGTACCGATCAGATTTTTGCAATGAAACAGGTCTGTGAGAAGAACTTTGCCAAAGGAAAGGATGTGTTCTGGACCTGCATGGATCTGGAGAAGGCATACGACACGATTGACAGGGAAGCGCTGTCCCGGTACTGCACTGGTTGTTGGAGGTCCTCGTCCTGTCGGCCAGCCGCAAGTCGTCGGCAGGGTCCAAGCCTTCGGTTTAAGCGTGGACGTGTACTGCCTGTCCTGTGGCTTGCTAGATCTCATTGAATTCAAACACTCACGCAGTCCATACCGGGTTTTGCTTGGCACAGGCCTTGTTGGTTCACAGGAATATATTTTCTACTGAAATCCTAATTTGCAAGATCTCCATGAGGTTCTATCTTGTGTGCTCGCCCAATTCTTGCAACTGGGAAGTAGGCCACTCCCCAGCTGCGGAGCCTTATTCGGTTTCTTCTTAAGGGATTTCGCCTGTAATTGTAGTCTTTTCAATGACATAAGCCCTTAACACAATGGACCATTGAGGAGGTAAAATGAAGAGTGGTATTCACACTATCATTTAATTTACTGATGAGTGTAATACAATATAAATCAAAGTTGCAGTACCACATTAAAGATCAAAAAATGGGAGACGAAAGACAGGGTGGTGAACTGTTAACGTTACGTACGTTACATACTTATACAATTGTAATCTTGACCTAACTATGTCAGTGAGAATATTTTCACACTATAACTTTTTTTTTTAATAAATCAATTTCCTACCCATCGGATCTTCAAATGATGGCCTGAAGTGAGGGCCATGTGGACTTGACCAGACGGGTGATGAGGATACAAAGCCGTCTCTGCGGCAGATATGCATTAAGTTATATAATGTTACTTACGATCGTAGACACATCAGATGAAAAAGCCTATCATTACATCGCTAACTTTAAAAACACCGCACAAGAAAACGGGGCGTGCACTATCCTTGAGAGGCATACCCGTACCTGTTAGTTTATCACCGTGAGGCGGTCGAATGAACAGCAGTGGGGCTCGGGATTACCCTGCCGATGGGTTGAGCAATGGAGGGCAACACCGAAGGTGCCAGGTAGTTGTTTTAAGTTGCTAAATTAACTTGATAACTACGAGCTGTTCCATTACTCCTATGCTAGGCTGGTACTATCTTTGCCTACACCTGTCAACTATTGTTATTTTGTTGCTAGAATGCAGTGCAATGCTTAAATTGCAGACTTTCTTTTATTACTAAATTTTGTATGATACTTCCAGAAATTTCGGCACCTCGTGGTTCGCTGGTTGAGGAACTTCGGCGCTTGTGATTCGCCGATTGAGAATTACACAGCTTTGGGCTGAAGTCTACCAGGCGTGATGTGCAACTAAGCGTGCAGAGAAACTTCTGCCGCCAGAGGAACTACTCTTGAAGCACAGCTGCCAATGATGTTAATATAATGGTATAAAACTATAATATTTGAATCTTGAAGTAATACACATTTACAAATGTATCTACAAAATAATGGTTGTTAGGGAGAGCAATGCGGAACTCGACAGCGCTAGCCCTTACGCCTTGTTACGAGTGACAACACTAGGTTGGGTGTTGCCAGCAGCCTATGCAAACTCTACATTATTTGTCGTACTAATTTAAGGGTTTAACGGTTGAGCCTTTATGGTTGTCTTTTCTGTGACAATACCCTTAATAATGTTTGATCAAAGGAGGTGGAATTACGAGAGAATTCATGTGTAAATTTACTTGATTGGTAAGATCTGATATAATGCATTTCAAATTGTAGCACCTCATGAAGGATCTATATAGTCATTTTAATAGAAAAAAACAGTGAACGTGGTGACTGATTACGTTAAATGATAATTAGATATATGTAATCGCGACCAAACAGAATGGGGCGAGAATATTATCGCCAAATTTAATTCTACACCTGAGACTGAAAATGGATGTCAATTGATAAAGTTGTCTCCAGTCATAATGGTTGGGATTTCATGTCACTCTGGCTCAGGACAGGAGAGGCAAAAAAAAATTTTGTCGCCGTGGTGAGCCTGGCGGACATGAAGACAAAAAGGAACACATTACTTACAGTTGTTGTAGAACTTGTAAAATGCCATAAAAAAATAAACTCAGCTAAACCAAAACGACCAACGACACTAATCGAGCAAAAATTAACTCAGTTAATAAACTACCAACGGCACTGGTTGAGCAAAAACCAAGAGTGCAGGGTGCACTAGAAATAGAGAATTACCTTGAGTACAACCTGTTGCTACCTCTGATGGAGGCTGAATGAGGCTTGGCCGAAGGCCTGGTCTGAGCCTATGGCCGTGCCGACACGTGATTGACTACAGCCAGACAGGGCAGACTGCTGTGCCAATTATTCGCTATTTATAATGCGAAACTCGTCTCCCTACATTTTAAATTGTCTAGATATATATTGCTTTTTTTAACTAAGACTAACAATGGACGAAAAATATGACTACAATTTGTATGTAATTCTTAATTTACCGACTCTCCTTTAATCCTGAACTTAGCATTTCAAGATCCCTGTGCAGCTTCGCAAATGCCGATTGGCTTCGCGTGCACTCCTTGTTGCCGCTCTTGGCGCTGATTGGCTGGCGCCAAAAATCCTTGTTGTTGAATGGTTCCTTGCAGTATACGCCAGGAACTTTGAGCTGGAGTCCCGCACTTCTTGATGGCAAGTTGACGTGCAGGAGGGATTCCCACCGCCAAAGGAAAAACTGCATGTACGACACATTTCCAATGGGAGTTAATACAATGGTCTAAAATATAATATCTTAGTCTTAAAAGCAAATACATTATTTACAGGAAGTGAATTGTACGATGATTGATGTGAGGGGGAGCAATGCAGAACTCGACTACGCGAGCCCTTACACTAATATGTTACAGTTGGTTGTTCCAACACTGTGAGTCTACAATGATCCACTCTCGTTTGTTTTTGGAGCTTAAACAATCTGTGCTGAAGTTCATAACTTATAAGGACAACTGTCCTCTACATCTCTGCCCTTATAGTGTTCAAATCATGATGTTATACGCGCATTTCAGCCACCAGAGTGTCTGAGACGTACTAGTATTTATTCGGTAAACAAGACATGGGTCCCAGGACATCTAATAGTCATATTATCTTTCATGCAGGCTGCCGGATAGCTTCCAGACTGCTTCCGGTCAATACCAGGATGTTATACTAAGTATACCGGAAATAGCCGCCGACATGCTGATTTCAACCAAATTGGTGTAAATTGCCGCCGATTTTAAGCGAAATGAGAAAAACTTCCGCCGAAATTGGTGAAAAATCTGCCGTCAGTAAAATCGGCGGCATTTACCGTTAATAGGAATAATGGTAATAACAAAAAAAACTATTATAATTATATCACTTCATTAAAACTATCAAGTGTTTAGCTTATGATGCGACTAGAATTTGACTTGAGGGAAAAATAATGGTAGCTACTCAAGTAGTAACAGTTATGGGGGTAAATTAAATTGATGCTTGGCACTTCCTTCTTCAATGTGCTATGCAATCAATGATGAAATCACTAAATAATTTTAATCTTGATAAATGTCCCACTTGGGCATTATGCAATTGACTCCATAATTTTTTTTTCAAGAAAAGGGGATTGAAAATGTTACGGTTAGGCGTACTGAGCTTCCGCACTGGAAATTACAAGGATTTGGAATGAAGCAAAACTGTAATCTTTGGCTTGGTGTATCGGCTAAGATGCAGACTTAACTTGTTATAGGGTAAGGATGATAGAGAATGCAAGGAAAATATTGTTGGTTTTTCTTGCACTTGATCTGGGTTTGACTTGGGTCACGGGTCCTGCCCGTGGTCTTGACTGAAGTCGACTGTAAGTTGTCCTTCTAGCCTTGGTCCACTTGGACTTCTACTTAGTTCCGGGGCCAATGAAAAGGCTGGAAGAAAAATGCAGTTTTCCATCGAGGCCACATCGTGGGGCACTTCCACCTCATTCTGTTTGCCTCAACACAGACAAACAAAATTTGTGCTTATAAGAACATATAACTGAAATTTACATCCTAGTAGGTCCTTGTTTAAAAATTAATTGCGGTCCGAAACATATGCATATAATAATGAAATATTATCTAGAACATGGTTTGATTCTTGTCTTTATCCGAAGATGATGGTTATGCTGCCTAATTTAGGTTTAACCACGGAAGTGAGTTAGGATTCACACATGAAGAACATTACAAAAATGTGAAAAATATACAAAATTGATTATCCAATTATCGAGAATTTAAAGATATGCAAGTAAAAGCCAATTCATTCACACTTACACGTGCATTACACTTATTGTAGCCATGGTGTGGGAATAGAATTCCCGCATAAAGAATGTAACACCATGTGAACTGGATACCAATTGATTATCCTAGTATAACTAATCGAGGATAGTGTGTGAGTGATATAGATACATTGTAATAACTGAAATGGTGCTCGAGGAATTCCTTATGGCTACCTGGAACTGTACATTCGGAAGCTGGAAATGGAAGCTACATTCGGCATCCAGGTGGATACAGGTAATATCCTATTGTAGGAATCTATAATGTAATTATTGGTCTGCTCTAGGTTCATAAACCTAGTGTGAGATATTAGAGTCATTTGTATAAGATGAGAACTATCACCATAGAGGTAGGCACATAATGAAATCTCCTACTTGTCTTCTGTGGACGTCTTAAGAGTCCAAGGTAAGCCCTTGTCATAAATATTTCCACAGAATTGGTGACTAATTTGCCATGTGGATTGACCAGTAATTTCTAGCTAGTAGATACTTTTATTTCCAGTTATTAAATGACACGGAATTCCTGAAATATGTTGAAGGAAAAAGTGAAAAGTTTCTTGCTTGTGGACTTTAGAGGCTCATAAACACTGACGACACTAGGTGTATTGACAGGAAAGTATAGGCACTTTTATACTTGCACTTATTATTCACTGGCAAAATATTAACTCAGAATATTAGCTACTTGAAGGAATGTTGGCACAACAGTCATGCGCTCTCCAAACGAATAACAATGTTTTAATTTATTAAAACAAAACTTAACACATTGACAGATACGTGAGCTTGCCTCGGATGTTCCAGGAATTGAGCATCTAGAAATTTAAACGAACGGATGGATGGGTCTTGCCAACATGGGTCTGAAGAAAACTATTTGAATCTTGTTCAGTTGATGACATGTTTAATGGCGTTTTAGTGCATTTGTGTCTGCGCATTTATTCATATATTTACTGTATAAAATGTTGTTGCATCGGCATTATGGTTGAGATCGTCGTATTTGTACTACTTTGTACTGAGATCAAAAGAGGTGGCTGCTTAATAGCAATAGGTGTTTGTGGTGCACATATAATGTGTATAGTGTCCTTAGGACTAATGTAAGGTCTATTGGGGACCTCTACAAGCGCATAGAAGTACATTTGAAACACAGTTTAAATCTAAAAGCAATATGAGTATTCCGTCAAGGTGAGGCAGACGAGTCAAATAAGGAGGCACTATAGATGTATTACAATTTTATACTTAACGGAAACACATTCTTTTTTACTAGTGTGTGCAGTATTTCTCTCCAACGTTCTAACATTGACGACATTGCGAGCTCATCGCTAGTGCAGATTGCAATGAGGATTTTATTGTTAGAAGTCAGTGCTCTGGTCATGAGACAGTGTGCCGCTTTGCGAAAAAGTACTTTACAGGTGCACAAGATTTCGCGCCCTCAAAATTCTGTTTACAATTTATATCGGTGGAATAGTGTACATTTAATAACATGGCAGTCATTTGTAGCATAAAATAGTCTAATATAATTTCTGGAGTGTATACACAATTACCACTTGAAGAAATGCGTTCGAATGACCAGCGTTTTGAAGAAGACGAAAATTTTGCCACTCTTCTTGTGTGAACGCGTGCTATTACTATTACTCTTTAGTCCCATTTCTCCCAGCTGGTCAACTTCCATAGAGCAGGTGATTGTTGGTATACAATAATTTGTATTCCTAACAATATATAAATTTTGGTAATTCATGTGATCGTTAAATTATTTGGATTACCAGTTGCATTCAGCTTTTGAACTTGAACGCGGCTGCGTGGCAAGTTGATTGAATTCTTCTTGGTCGAGAAAATGAGTTTTTAATGATATTTTTCAATCATGTTTTTCCTCAGAACCGGCGGATATGCACGGTTTGCGTAGATTTTTGGGCATGGAGAATTACTATCACCGGTTCCTGCCTCAAGCCGCCGAAACTTTAGCACCCATCAATGACCTACTAACGCCCAAGCGTAAAGGCACATCAACTGTAGTAGCTTAGACACATGAAACAGAGGAAGCGTTCATGCTCAAAAAAAATCAACTTGCTAACTATACCGCTCTAAAATTTCCAACAGCATCAGCGCAGTTATCGGTTGCAGTAGATGCGTCAGCGACTGTTGCAGGAGCGGCCTTGCACCAAGCGGTTGATGGAAGGGTAGAACCTCTCGATTTCTTTAGCAAGTGTTTCACAAAGACCGAGATTAAATACTCTACGTTCTCCCGAGAGCTACTTGCAGCGTCTTTTGCAATAAAGCACTTCAAGTATGCCCTTCAAGGAACACATATTTTTCTCTACACCGATCATCAGCCCATAACAAAGGCGATCCAAACTTCAAATTTGGACAAGCACTCCTCCCGCGAGGCGAAGCATCTGTCTTACATTCTTGAGTTCACTTCGGACGTGCAATACATCTGCGGTATAGATAACGTTGTAGCCTATGCGCTCAGTAGAGCGAATGCGATAGATGTGGTCGTGGACCCAGCAATAACACTCGAAAAACTTGCCAGCGCGCACCTCCACGATGAGGAATTGAAATCCATGGTCGACGAGCAATTCGAGGCTTTTCAAAAAGGCAAAGCACACCCATTCAAACTAGATTGCATAAATGGCATTGCCTACAAATTTTCACTGCCCCAGCCACGACCGTTCATTCCGAAATCAATGCGCCAGCGGTACATAAGGTCTCAGCACGACCTCGCCTATCCTTGTATCAGGCCAACTGTCCAAATGATTAAGGCCAAGGCGTTTTGGCCAAACATGAGCAAAATTATTCGCAAACAAGCTCAAATATGTCAAAGTTGTAAGTCGGTCAAATAACTCGCCACAATAAGGCACATTTTCAACATTTTGCACCATTCTCAGACAGTCTCAAAGCGGTCCACATGGACATTGTCGGCCCGTTCCTGTACAGCAATGGCATCGTTATTTACTGACTATAATAGATAGAACAGCAGATGGCCCAAAGCAATACCGATAGTGGACACGGCTGCAGGAGCCGTAGCCAAGGCATTCCTAATGAACTGGGTTGCCAGGTATGGGGTACCAAAAACACTGACGACAGATCGCGGAGCCAATTTCGAGAGCCAAACAACAACCACATAATTTACATTCCTTGGCATCCAAAAAATTCGCACCACTTCATATCATCGCCAGAGCAATGGAATCATAGAAAGATTCCATCGCACTCTCAAATCAAGCCTCAAGTGCCAACAAAATCCGCAAGATTGGCACACAAACCTCCCACTAGTTCTGTTAGGCCTGCGCACGGCACCCAAAGCAGAGCTCGACTGTTATGTGGCAGCAATGCTGTATAGCAGCACACTACGTGTCCCAGGGGACATCGTGGAACCTACGAACAAGAATGATTTAGCTCCAAACAAATTCGCCATACAAATACGCCACGTCATGCCACGCTTAAAATTCCATGCTCCAAAATGGACCCAAATCAAGGGCAAAATTGACCCAGCGCTCCAAACACGCACGCAAACACATATCAGGGTTGCTTCGGTAATGTTACCCAAGACCGCAGAAGGCAGCTCGGGTGTAACTTCAACACCAAATCAATTCTCCAAGTGCACACATGAGGCCCAAATCAAATCAAATCCAAGTGCACACCTGTGACGCTTCATAGAGTGCGCTTTAGTGAACCGTTAGCGCTCGCAGACACACAGCCACCAGCGCAGAACGCCGATAGCGCGACAATAAAACCCTTCAGAACATGTGTCACCACCAGGAGTGGACGACACATCAAACCCCCGGCACGATATCGCTGACAGCAAAAAAGCGGAGGGGGGGGGGTGGAATCTCGCTAAAGAGGGGGCAGTGTAAGGGCTCGCGAGGTCGAGTTCTGCATTGCTCTCCCTCACAGCAGCTATGGCACAATTCACTTCATGTAAATAGTATATTTTCTTTTAGGAATAAAGTATTGTATTTTAGACAATTGTAATAACTCTCATTGGAAATGTGTCGTAGATGCAGTATTCCCTCTGGCAGCGGGAATCCCTCCGCACGCCAGCTGCAGTTTTCCCTCTGGCGGCGGGAATCCCGCCGCACGTCAACTTGCCATCAAGCAGTGCGGGACTCCAGCTCAAAGTTCCCGGCGTATACTGAAAGGAACCATTCAGCAACAAGGATTTTTGGCGCCACCAACCAGCGGCAAGAGCGGCAACAAGGAGTGGACGTGAAGCCAATCAGCATATGGGAAGCGGCACAGGGATCTTGAAATACTAAGTTCAGGATTAAATAAGAGTTTTTTAATTAAGAATTAAAAAAAAAGTATAGTGATATTTTTCGCCCATTACTAGCCTTAGTTCAAATAGCAACATCTCTACAGTTTAAAACGTATGGAGACAAATTTTGCATTAGAAATGGCGAATAATTGGCACATCCACATCAGCAGTCTGCCCCGTCTGGCTGTAGCCAATCGCGTGTTGGCAAGGACAGAGGCTCAGGCCCTACCGCCAGGTTAACCCTCACTCAGCCTCCATCAGAGGCAACAACAACAGGGTTTCAAGGTAATGCTCACATCCTAGTGCACCCTGCACTCTTGTGATCAATCAGTGTCGTTGATCGTGTTGTTTAAGCTGAGTTTAGTTTTTTAATGCATCCTAC